>VUQG01002019.1:17740-37846 GCA_015106755.1 Etia nguti | reverse complement strand
TATTTTTTTTTTTTTTTTTTTTTTTTTTTTTTTTTACAGCCTTGATCATTTTTACGTAACATTTTATGAGTTAGACATTTTAATGCAGATGTTTGTTAAATTTTCTTGTAGAGTTAGCTACCAGCAGTATGAGGAGCCAGAGTTTAGATTTAAAAGGATTCTTAGGCGGTAGAAGACCACCCACGAGCTCACCAACCCTGACCTTTATAGGGCAACTGTCATATTAACACTGCCAGAGCAGAAATCTTGTGATCAAAACACAGAACATGTGGCTGTCTATATGATTTTTAAAGAGGCTCTGTCATTTTTTAATGCATTTTAATGTTTCTCTCAATGTATTTTTTACTGTACCTAATAAAACATTATTTCATTCATTTATCCATAACACATCCTACTGCTTTTCTGTCTCCACCGCTTTACCAAATTGATCACCGGCTTCTTTACAGTTCAAAAAGTTGTTTCTAAAAAACAACTGTTGGACTTCCTGACACTTCTGAATTGGTACTTCACTCTATTTTAATGTGTCAAGGACTATGACAACAGAGACCTGATTAGTGTTTCCCTCCATTAGCCCAGCTACCAAAATCTTGGATTATATAAAGGAGCATCCCAAAATTTGCCTGGCTTGGAGAAGGCTATAACTAGACCTACGGAGCCCTGGATCCAGTGCATCCACTGTGGCCTTGCCAAACACAACTTGGAGGTCTGGCTTGGCCTTAGCTGACGGACGTCTTTATGTGCGTCAATTAAAAACAAACACAGTAGGAGAGCGAGGCGTCCAGCTTTTCAGTGTGGGCCAAGGGGTGGAAAATCCCCATCGGACAGGGTTAGACAGGGAAAAACCAGTGAAAAAGTGAAAGACATGCAACAAAAAGGGAAGGGTACTTTGAGCTGATGTACAAGATGTCCATTTGATACATTTTCACTTTCCCAGTTTTGCTGCCATAGAGAGTGAAGAAGAACAGAGTGGGGATTATCTGGGCTAATCCACACAGCTCTGTTACTGTTATAAGAGCCAAGATCCAAACACTGGCCAGACTGACAAAACAGCCACTTTAGCCACAGCATATAGCCGAATGACAGCTCAAAATGTGCATTTCTTTTCTGCACTGGGTGCTCAGTGTACTGATATTTTTATCTGAAGAACAGCCACATTTTTTAATGAAAACAAGTGTGAAAAGAGTAAAATTGCGCATTTGCATCGAACAAGATTATTGAGACAGAAAATAATGCATTACCACAATATATCAGCCACTGCCCTTTCTCAATATAATCCAGTGACAAAAGTCAGAGGTTCCCACACATTTTTAGCGATGCTATTATATGACACTTGGATCACATGCAACCACATGGGCCAGTTTGTACCAACATAAATGACTAGGTGTATTGCAGCCAATCATAAGCCCTCCAATAGCACACGCGCACACACACACACACACACACACCTCAAGAGTAGCAGAACCTAATCGGGCACTGGTGTCATGTTGCAGACAGGAAACAGATGGGCTGCTGGGAAAAAAGGAGAAAAAAAGCATGCCAAAGAAGGCCAGAAAGAGAATGCCTCCCTCCCTCCTTTTCTCTCACCATCCCTCCTTCCATCATCCCTTCATCCTCAGCTGGAAGGGAAAGGAAGAGTGAGGCCATGGTGGTGTTTGGAGCATAGATCAGCGGGTTCTGGCTTAAGATCAGAGTGCTGGAGTTCTGTGGCAGATTTTTAAATAACAGCCCAGCATGGTTCTACTGTACTGGGCTAGGCTGAGGCTCAGAGCCTGTAGGCTATTTAAGAAAGACTGTGGGACACATCCCAAAGAGTGAAAAAATATTTTAAGCCTACAAGCAATAATATTGCTGTCAAGTGTTGCATCTAAAATCAACCCCATTATCTTTTATTTATTCAGATGAAAGTGTGATTGAGATTAAAATCTAGTTTTGAATAGGCACCCGAAGTTAAATATATGGTATATGGTATAAAGAAAATGAATTTGAAATGATAACCTTAGAACTCACCCAAAGGTGTAAGTTAATACTTCAGCTGACAGAGCATTGGATGAAGGTATCAACACCTCTCTCACCTTTAGATGGTCATCACTTACCTGAAACAAGGAACCGGTTACCCTAGGTTAGCCGAAAGACTGGATTTCGCTAGCCTGGCTCGTTTGGTACAGTCAAAAACACTGCTCAGTAATTAACTTTCATTTCTTTTTCTTTTCTTTTCGTAAACAACAGAAAGGCACCTTTTTCTTTCCAGGGAGGAACCAACTGTAACCAGTATTGTAACTCCATGTTAAACTAGGCAGTGGTGTTTTTAAATTGCTCTTGTAATTATGCGTATTTTAGGAGTAGGCAGGAGAGGCTGTAAAAACTATACTTTCTTTTTTTGAAATAATACTGAAAGCTAGTGCAACAGAAATGCTACCACAGATCTGGACACAAGCAACAAGGGCTACCATGTGGATTTATTAACACTCTATACTCAGCCTAGCTTTGTCTTGTTGATGCATCCCCTGACAGGAGATTAACTTGATCAGCATCATGTTATTAGACAGAAATGATGATGGCACAAACTACAAAAATAAAAAGGAGACAGCAAAAACCTGACCTACCCTTTGATTCAGACGTATTTATTATACTGCTCTATAAACAGCAGACAGAAAAAAAAGTTGGACATCTACCATTACAAACTGGAGAACAACGATACCTGAACTCCTTGAGACATATTCTGTTAAGCTTATTTCCTCCAGCATATCCTTACACTGTATGTGACAGCAGCTGATAAGAGATAACCTTTGACCCTGAAAACAACAATTAAAGGTCAATATTGTCTACAGCAGAGCCACCCTCCACACAGGACAAGTGATAAGTGGACTGACCCTGGCTGTTTGAGGCATCACATTTCTACTTGAGCTCTGTGTCCTGCAGATTGTTTCAGATACTTATCACGGTAATTCTCTCATGCCAGAACTAGGACGGCTCATATGATGTCCATGCTATTTGTAAAGATTTTTCAATCAATTCTCTGAGCAGATTTGTGGCATAAATAGTGTCCTGATGTCAGGTTGAGAAGATAATGCTAAACTCAAAAGTTATGGACTTCAATGGAAGGCCAGAAAAAATGTTTGCTTTTTAATACGTACTAATGCAATATGATTATATAAACATTTCCCACACAGGATAACCACATTTTTTCATATCAAATGCACTATAACTCCAACATTATTATATTTTTTGTTACTTGTTAAATATTTTCAACAAATCTTACAGTTCATCCAGAAGTAACATAAAAAAATTTGCCCCAAAGTTCGGGAGTTATCTTAAATAACTAGCACACATTTACGTAGCAGCAGATGTTCTCCAGTCTAAAAAACCTAACACACATCTGCAGATAGTCATTTAATGCTTCATTCGAAAACCCTGGGCTGTAAAATCTCAAGACATCATTAAGCATGTCTGCTAATTTCTAAAACCTGAACTACAACAGCGATAAAACTACCACGGCAACACAATCCACAACACATGTTTACTGTATATTGAAACCTATCACATGCGTCCTGAGTTAAAACACATGTTTAGATAAAACAAACTTCATCTTAAATTCTCTTCACTGAGATGCTGGGTCTTCATTAAATCTGTTCCCTGTAATCCTGCTGCATATTTGAACCTTTATTGGAGGTCTCAGTGGATTTCTGAGGAGAGTTTGGGCTTTTTGAAAGTCTTCTAATAAGGACTCAACCAGGCCCAAAACATAAAAGAACATATAAGAAAACAAAATAAAAGTTAAAACATATAAGAGGAGTTAGATCATAAGAAGTACTGTAACTTCACGCAATGTGAGCAAAACCTTACAGAGCACACACCACACGCTCAAACTACATTTTTGATTAACTGTTTAAAAAGCATTTGTGGCGGTGCCTTTCTTTAGCCCATCTTTAAACAGTCTTTATTTCTTTATTTTTTATTTTATTTTTTTAATTTTACCACTAAACCTTCTAAAATACATTTCCCTGCATTTCTTTGCTCATACAGCACATGCTTCTGGGCTCAAAGGGATCTTCGACAAATTGAGTTTAATGGGGATGAGGCGGGGTGAGGCAGGGTGAGCTCGGGATGGGGGGGGGTAGAGTTGTAAAAACACATCACATGCTACTCCAAACCGGCCTCCAAAGAAGAGAAGAGCAGCATTAATGCAACATTACTTCATACAGCAGATCCAACTCTCACAGCTGACCACTTCAAGCCATTTTTCATGTACTTGAACGTGTCTGGAAACTTTGGGCAGCCGTAAAAGAAAACTTAAATTTTTCACACTCATTCAAAAGTTGTCAACTCCCAGTATAAACTACAATGTCAAACACCATCCATCATTTTTACTCCAAGCAGGTTAAACCATTCACCGTCATTAGCAAATACCGGCTGACCCACGTCTGGTATACACGCACACACACAAACTCGGTCAGACAGGTAAGCAAACATCCACACCATTGGTAAAACACTGACATGAGTAGACAAAGCTGGTTTAAGCTTTGACACTGGCCCTTTTCTAATTTCCTCATAGTACAATGCTCTTTATTTCTCTGGTCTACTATGAATGTGCTTCAATGGCCAACATATTTAAGGACACATTCTCGCTATAAAGTGCAGTGTCCTTGATCTTTACCAGATTCCCTTTGAGAGTATATTAATTTGGGTAAGCATGGCCTGCTAAAGGTAACCTAAAAGGCAAAAAGGCCTGCTGAATAAATTCTTTTGAGAGGTTCTCTGCCATGACATTGTTAGATCAGAAAGAGTAAAAAGAGTTATTTTTGTTAGATCAGCAAGTTTCACACTCTCTACACCAATTAGTGTGAATGGGTAAGCTCAAACATCTTAATGAATTAACAAAAGAGTGTTTAAACAATATAAAAGTGAATTGGAATGGAATAAATGCTCATCTTACTTTGTTTCTCTTGTACCGTGATTAGTGCACCACTCTCAGTGCTGCAAGTGAAAGTGTCTTTGTGTGTTTCAGATCTTCAAGTGTTAACTTCTGTGCGCCCATCTGCACCGGGCTAAGGCGCTTTTTTCCCCCTTTCTCACCTTGTTGACCTTTTAATTCTGCCACGATCCCGAGGACTTACCCTCACAATCTCAGTGGGAAATAAATTACTCTCAAAAGCTATGAGCTCCTCAAATCCCTTTATCCTGGACCAGTACAGGCAATAACCTGGACATCAGAGGAGTGATAAAACACTATTCCCCCAGGAGAAGAATAAAGAAGTCTGCTACAACTACCACTGATTTCAAAGTACAAAGAACTGGCCCGAGACAAAAGAAAGATTCTTGTACCTTTTGGAAGCAGAACTATCAAACCTTTAACATGATTATTAGTTTGTAAAGTCAGCTTGTTATCAATGAAACTGTAGTATATAAAATTTGAGAGTGGGGGTCCCCAGTAGTTAGATTTGAAGTAGGGGTTAAGTCATGGCAGATGCTCTGGACTCTGGAGATATGAAATGAAAGTGAGAAGCAGCTTGAGCTAAGGCTATACAGTTAACGTGATGATGATATATAGACCAAGATGCTGGTGGGGAAGTATTGGGTGGGATGTGGGGGGGCAGAAGAACCCCAGCCTGGCCTGCAAGCAGCTGCATGTTGGTGCTGAAGAATGTCAGGAACTTTTTTTGTTCTGGGGTTGAGTGGGGCATCTGCTTTGGCAATCAGAGGACCTCCTCACCCCCCTTCAAATTTCTTTTACTTTTTTTTTTAAAGCCTCATCCTGGAAGGAAAGAGGGAAGGAAGGAAGGTCAGTATAGGAAGGAAGGGAAAAAATGAAAACATCTCTCTAGGAGAGCTGAAGCCATTAGGAATGCATGCTGAGTTTCAAAAACAGAGAACAGGGAGAAAGGGATAAAAATCAAATCAAGAGTAAAAAAAAAAAGATGAGGTTGGAAAGGGCTTTGCTATTTTGTGAAAAGAAGGACCAGGCCAAAGCATAATACTGTGCCAGGTTCCATTCAGACTAGACAAAGTAAATATAACCACTTGATGAAAAAGAGACAGGGGGGGCGAACGGATGGTGGAAAGAGTGCTCCAGGCAGCTCAGTATGAAGCTGTATATATGAAGCTATGAAGATGAAGAGAAGGCTTTATGTATGTACTGTTTTTACAACTGAGCCGCCAGCCTTATCTGATGGCTGGACACAGATTTAAAAAGATTATCACGGCATTGTCAAACGTGAAGTCACATCTGTGGGCGCAAAAAACAGACAAAGCAAAGCAGAGGGAAAGAGACAGAGAAGCCCATTCATTTTCTTCCCCATTAATCATGTCTACTGTCATCTTGAGCTTTCCTTCTTTCTTTGCAGGACTTCCAAAGTAATAATCTGGAATAATAAACAAAATCGGGTTAGCATTCAGCTAATCAAGTAGTCCTGCTGTTGCCGTTCCTGTGCCTTCAGCCTCCGGCCTGCCCTCTCTTCTCGTAACCCAAACCACACACTAATTCATAAATTACAAACAAAGAGTCCCTTGTGGTTTGGGAGGGACCAGGACGGCACTGCGAACTGACGCTACAGGGGAACAGCAACGCGTCAATTAGAGGGAAACTTGACTGGCAGGGAGAGGTGTGGACACAGCACACACTCGCAGGCTGACACATTTAAAGTAGCTCAAACATGGAGGAATGAGCGCAAAAGTACTGTATACACATGTTCATAACAGACAGTAAAACACACACAAACACACACGCACATACACATATACACAAACACGCAGACACACACACCGACAATTTGGAAGCCAGCTAAACAATCTGGTCATTTTGGCATCCAGGAACTGACTGCACCATTGTGTGCTCTTAGCAGCTCGCTGGTTTTCTCAGGCCTGTTTCTGAAGGGTGACGTGTGCGTTCGGGTGTTGTGCATGCACTGCCGGGAGTTAAACCCACATTTGTGTTCAAAGCAGGCTTCTGTAAAAACACACGGGTTGAAGTGCAGGAAGACTTGCTTAAATAGTACCGGTGGTTTAAACATTAAACATGTTTTCTAGTTTGTCATCAAAGAAATGTAAGAAAAATGTGACAAGGCTGAAAATTCTGGTCCAGCTCTGCTTTCAGGTTCCTATTGTGACACGGTGTGTCTTTTTTTTCCGTGCTAAGGAAACATCTCAGAAGACTGCCATTTGCCGTTTTGCCTTTTAGCCCCTTTTTAAAAGTTTTGTTGGTTACTGTTCTTTAAGATGATTGAAATTGAAGATAAAGGAGTATCTTTTATGTCTAGCTCTTTTCGGCCCTGCGCTAAACTATGACGTGAAATGGTTGCTGGTAAAGTGTCATTAGATGACATAGGAGTGAGTGTTGAATTACAGTACTTGGTGTCTTTATAATAGTGCTGGAGACTGCTGAGTCATTATCATACTCATCAAACCATTCAGTGACCCTCGTGCCCTATAGAGGAATTATTAGACAATTTCCATCAGGTTGGAAATGTTTTATCAATGGATAAAATAGATCACTTAAAAAATCTTTTGCAGTGACCATAACAGATCCAACCAGCTACTCTCTCACTATACTGTTTCAGGTTTTTCTATTAGTTAAACCGACTTACGGGAGAAATACACAAAAGATTACTTATAAAATGACTTATCGTCTACACGATCAGCAGAAAATTAGTCAAGACGTGATCAAATTCCCCTAATTTTTTTCTAGGAAAATCATCAAAAAAAAAATGCTGTTTATAGGTTTACAAATGTTATAGCTTGGTGCCTTTAACTTAATTTGATCTGAACACGTCATCTAGTCAGCACCTCAAGGCAAGCCCTGTTTGCTAGGCATTCCCCCATCTGTCCATGAGCAATTGCTGGAGCTTGCTGGCGGTCACTTGGTGCTGCGCCGAAAACCCTGCTGAGATCACTTTGCTTGCTAGCACATTACGATGGCATAGTTTGTATGAAAGAAGCTGACTTGCCAGCAAACACTCACCAGCTAGTTCCAAGAGAGACACAACAGAAACGG
Organism: Etia nguti; assembly: GCA_015106755.1. NCBI lineage: Eukaryota > Metazoa > Chordata > Actinopteri > Cichliformes > Cichlidae > Etia > Etia nguti. Next base: position 29,859 of record VUQG01002019.1, on the reverse strand, counting down.
AACAGAAACATAGAGCGTTTATTTTTAAAGTAAATGTTGTGTGAACACATGTTTGCTTCAGCTTTAAAGCTTGCGAGTAGTTGGCAACTGTTTACGGACAAATTGGTGACTTCAAAACTATGCAACATACTTTTCTCAGCTGGTTTCACCCAGCAACAGACCAAAATCTGCAGCAGCCACCCGGCAACCAGTCGGGAATACATCATTTTCCTAGCAACCTGAATTTGCCGGGTTGTTGCCAACCAGTCTCTAACCAAAATGATTGAATAATACATCATAAAAATAATCTTCAGATTAATCAGCAGGGAAAATAACTGTTAGCTACAAGCATGAGAAAGAAAGTGATGTTATAGTTTGGGGAGTTCCAGCCACTACCCACTCTCAGTCAGCAGTAACCTTTTGGCATGTGTAACAACAAGTCAGTACTTCGGGTTTTCTTTACAGTATTATGCACCCTGTGGTTAATTACACTGGAGTCTAACTGCTAACAGATCCTGTTCATTGACGAAAACACTGACCGTCCATAGAAACCCACACACAAAAGGAAAACCTGAAAACAGAGTTTCAGTCCCTCTATTAAAGGTACCAGTACCAAGTGAGGCACACGCGTATTTTATAACTAAGTGATCTTATGATGTTTATCTAAGCTTATATCCACAAATCTAATCTAGCCGATCTTTTGGGCAAATCCATTTCTCAACTCACAGCACTTGTTTCTTCACATTTCACACAATCCTAAGACAGACTGCTATTTTAAGTTCCAAATGCTTGGCACTCTGTCTCAAACTATTGTATCCCTTCATACATTCTCAAATCCTTAACTGCAAGAGCTAAAACAGCAATAACATTCCTGGAGGCAATGCAAGCAAGACTTTGCAAAAGGCAAAAGCAAAATAAGCAGACACAAAAGGACATAAAACATTTGAAGTTCAGAATCTGTAAGATGATGGACAACTTTAACACAGAGGAGGATTTGGAAGCCACAGGGAGTCTAAGGGATATGTAACACATGATATACTGGGGATGTGAAACATAACCACTATTTATTTTGGTTTAGAGTTCGGTACAGTACACTTTAAAACTCTTTAAGTATTACAAATTGCGTCTCAGATCACATGCTTGTTTCCAAGTCTGAGGCAAAAGTAGCCAGAGTACAGCAAAGAGATTTAAAAGCGTGTTCAGACAGGAGACCAGGTGACACTTACACACACATCGCTGAAAATCCTTTGCAGGTCCAAGCGGCAGCTTTCTCTTTGAGCGTATGTCTCTGTCAAACACTCCCCCCCCTAATCCTCCTCCTCTCTGTCCCGGCAAGAGAACTAGAACTGGCTTTGCCGTATAAACAAGCGCTCACGTGAATAGTCCGCTGTGGGTCTAACCAGAATGAGAGAGCACGGCCCAAAAAAGGCAAGAAGAAAGGAAGGAGGGAGGAAAAAAAGAATAGCCCCTTTAAGAAGGTATGCTCCTCTTGGGTGACTCCCCCTTTTTAAGCCAAATGGAGTATGAAGAGAGTTTCCTCGTCTTTTCTTCTTCTCATCCGGAAAGACTAAGGCTCTGCTAATGCCTCTGCTCTTTTTGGTTTAGCCTTCCTTCCTACTCTCAGTGAGAAAGAAAGTTAAACCCGGCTTTAGACAACTGGAATGTGACAGCAGGAGAGAGCAAGAGAGAGAATGAGGTGGTGAGGGAGGGAGAGAGAGAGTGTGTGTGCGAGAGAGGGAAGGAGAGAAAGACAAGGGACATGTGTAGTGTCCACCTACACAGCCCACTGCTGTGTGAGCGAGCAGTCAGGGATGAGGTACAAAGGGGAGGGAAAGAGCAGGCAGGAGAGGAGGAGGGCTCTCTGAGTACGAGAGAAAGTAAGAGAGCGAGAAAGAGGCATGAAGCAATGAAAAAGTTCGAGTGAGGCTCCGGGGAATGAGCTGAAAATTTCATTCAACTTAGGCTGGAAAACTGGGAATGTGGTGTGCCAGAGATGGAACATGCGGCTCCAGGCTGCATGTAAACAGACATGCACGGCTGCAGGGCTGGGCAGTAAGATCATACATTCCATTAGGCAAGATATATTTGTCAGCAGTCAGTGGTTTGTCCATACTGATCATTTGTGTAACATGAAAGCAATTTTTTCCATTATTTTGGTTTCCTAACAGGAAGTTGTACCAACTAATCAGCTTGTTGCTGAGATCTGGAAAGCAGATCTGCTTTTCCACTGTGCTCATTCATAACATTTAAGGAGAAACATTAGAAGATTCATGACCTTTAGAGAAAAGATCCTTTTGACAGAAATCGATATAGTGAGTGTGTTTAAGAAAAACTTCTTTAAACTTAATTGATATTAATATCTCTAATTCCTTGGGTGCATCTTTGAACTCTAAAAACTGTGAGGCATGCATTTGCTTCTTAAGAAATCCTTCTTGAAGGACATTCAAAGCTCTTCTTTGGATGTTGGCTTGCTTTTGTTGTGTTCTCTGTCAAGTCAAGATGATCCTACACCAGCGGTCCTCAACCCTCGGGCCACGGAACAGTACCGGTCCGTGAGTCGTTTGGTCGCGAGAGCTGAGGCTCGGGTGTGAAATTTATGGTTCAGGGTTTTTATCGGTTTTTATCGTAATTTTTTTATCGTTTTTATTGTTAACTCAGTTTCCCTGGGTCTTTTCCCGTGTGTTATGAATAACTCTTCTTTTTTTTGGTACCAGTACTGGTTTTATTTTGTTGTATTTATCAGCGACACCTTAACGGCCAGTCCGTGAAAATGGCCCGTGGCGCAAAAAAGGTTGGGGACCGCTGTCCTACACTGCTTCAGTAATGTTGAAATGCAGGCTCTGGGGAGGCCAATCCATGACTGATAGCGATCCATTGTGTGTTTTTCTATTCAGGAATCATAGGCTTGCTGAAAAAAGAAGCCATTTCCTTTCTAGATGATTTTTCATGATGGATCAAAATCTGATTGTACTTCTATGTATTCATAATTCCATCAATTTGGACAAGATCCCCCCCACCACTGGCTGAAATACAACCCCAAACCATAAAAAAGCCTCCACCACATTTTACAGATGGCTGTAGACACTCACTGTTGCACCTTTCTTCTGACCTCCTCTATGTATCTTGAACAATTTGTTCAACATCCATCCAGCCAGCCATTTTCTTCCACTTATCCTTATCAGGGTTGAGGGGACAGATTGCCAATATTTCACTAAGGCTAACACTATTCCAAGTTTTTGGCTAAAAGCTCTTTGGGAATTACCTTGTTGACAAAAAAATGAGGGAAAAAGTAGCCAATGTCCAAGGAAAACTTTGAAAGACCTTGACAGCCTGGCTCTTTGGAAGGAAAATATAAAGAAATGATGGGTAACTGATGACTTTTGTATGTAGTTTTACATAGTACTGCACAAAAACTTGACAAGATATAATAATCATATTGTCAAAACACTACCAAACCAAACAAATATGAAAGTACATATGCATTAACTAGAAAATACAATTAAATTTTAATTTGTTTTTTGTAAACATTTTAATTTACACTTTATTTCCACCTTAATATATCCTGGGAATTACTCTCTTTGAATCCCACATAAATTCTGCCTTCTCTCTCTAATAATCTCTCTCTTCTTCTGTCTTTGTCCACCACAGAAAGAAAACTGAAACCAGCCACAGACTGGAAAGCATTAGTCTGCTCCCCCCCCCAACACATCTGATTCAACACTCCTCATACAAATGAAAACAAGAAGTATGGATCTCACAGAAAAAGCAGAGAGTAGTTTTTGCCATGGGCACACAATGACACGAAAACAGTAGTGTGCACAGTTTAACGAGTGTGTGAAGCCGACAAAGTTGGCAGTAAATTCTCGTCCAGAGCTTTGCTTATTTTGCAGTTTCCAGCCCAACAAAGAAGCAGTTGCTCATTTGGGAACACAGGCCAAGCAAAAAAACCACAGGAAGGGGGCAGACATTTGTGTTAGTGTGTACAGTTTTGTATATTTTATCTGAATTTGTCTTTACATCCATGCAAATGTGTGACTGTATGAATGTTAACTTCACTGCATGCTTCGATTTTCCTTCATTTGTAAAGGAGATAAACAGCCCGCAGCTCTATGCAAAACATTCCTCCACTCTGGAAAGAGCTTCATATGTTGGGGGCTGGAACAGTTACAGGGACATAAGTGGCAGCGGAGCGACAGACCCCAAAATGCTCATCAGAAAAACCCCTTGTAACTAAATCGAATAGTCACCACTATTATGTGACCAATTTGTATGAAACTGGTATAAAAATCTGGTTTGGGATAAACTTGTAATCCCAAAAGTCTGAACAATGAAGACAAATGGGCAAAACATCATATAGAGAAGAGGATAATCATTAATCATTACTAGAATATAGTAATAAAACAGTCAATACATAGTCTTACATACCTCAGAGTCTGAGGGAATGCTTTGTTTCACATGAAAAATCTTTCTGAAGTAGTGACTATGTGTAGGTTTCCCTCTGATTCTGGTCCTAATCAATGCCCTACAAACTACATCACAGAAACAATGCCCGGTATTATCATAGTTTGGGTTTATCTTGTGTTTGGGTTAACAGATCATTATGCATATACAGACATGTGCAAACAGAGCTGTTGAATGCTTCAGAGGTTACAAAAGAGTTAACCTGACCCAGTGAGCACTAACTGTAAGGTCTATCAAGTCACCTGTGCTATCTCTGTCTGTATCTTGCTTCTTCCCCACCATGTTTACTAAGCAGTCTGTAGTGGGATCAAAGCGTCTGGCTGGCTCACAGTCCAGCTTCCGCTTTGCTACTTTTTTTTCTCCTTCTGTTTTAATTTAAGGGGCTTTTTTGGTACCAGCCACGTTGAATAGCTTTGGATAGAACACACTGCAGCACTGAGCTTAGGAGCAAAACATAATGGCTGAGCTCTGACAATGCTCTTAATTTGCTTCAGTTGTGGATGTTGGTCTCAGATACAAAGTTTTGCATCATAATGGATTTTTTTCCCTTTTTACAGTTTCAAGTGACAAAGTGAAAGTTATTAAGAACAAAGGCGTTTTCGCTCTTTTTCACTTCTGACTGTAACTGAGCAAATTTGTGGGTTAGTGAAGTTTAGCTTTGCTTAAGTGCATTTCGCCTCGCAGACTGGGTGCATTCTTGTTATCTAGTTTAAGACACTTTATAAGTGCCACATCAGTTGCTGTAATGACTCCTGCTTATTCATGGTTTTCTTTAGTAGTCTTGCTTTTTAATAAATTTAAAAAAAAAGGCTGTTTCTCTCTGTTTTAGTTTTTTCTTTTTATCTTGCATCGGATAAATTAAAGGCTCGAGAGTTTAAGTAGCAATTGACTTTTCCTTTAAACACATTCTGATTATGTGGCATGCAGCTTCGGTAACATGACATATTCTGGGCAGAAAAGCAATGTTTACAGCTGAAGCTTGTGGCAGTTCAGTTGATTGCTTTTGAATACTTTGAATATAGTGTAAACCAAGCATTCCCAAAGTCAAAATTCATATTTCTTCTACGGATTGTATACAAAAGATGGTTGCTGCCAACGCTTGAAACCTTGAATTAAGCATTGTGGTCATGTTCTTTTTTTGAACTGAATGCGTTTCTGCTTGACAGACTCAAAAGGTACTTCTCAATCACAAGTCGGACTTGCCCTAAAGGATACACCCGCTTCATTGTTGATTTGACTTTAAATAAGACCGTCATTTACAAAGTGTGCATCAGAAAGATTTAAAAATAGCAACTAAATCCTTGACATCACCAGGAAAGCATTTACAGAGGTCAAGTGACCATACAAAGGTCTATGGGGTTTGTTTCCTCACAGGCTTTTGTAGAGTTGAGTTTCAGGTTTTTTGGGGGTTTTTTTTGAAGGCCCTTGTACTTTGGCTTCAGTTTTCAGACCTCCATGAGTCCATCTTTTAGGAGTTACAATTTTTTCACAAAGAGACACTCTGTAACCTCTTATGGTAATAAAAGGTAGATGTACATAACATAGGTCTGACACGTGAAGCCCACACAGAAGTGCCTTAAACCTGCATTCTTTTTATTAGCCACTAGGGGGGTTCTATAAATATCTATAGGACAACAGCACTTCTGGCTTGACCATTAAACACTTTCCTTTAATGGCTCAGTCACTCATTTTGGTGAAATTTTGGTTATTCTAAGTTTCAGAAAGGTGGGCTATCCAGAGCATGCTCATTAGTTGACATTAACCAATAAGCATGCAATGCCATAGTCAGAGCCACCTCTTGCTTGTCACATCTTATTTGAAAACATCATGATGGCGACTGGCAAAACAGAGGCCTTGAGGCTTCAAAAAGCAATGAGGGTGGCAGAAATGTGGGAATATGACAAAAGAAAGAGGCAAAAGACACTCACAGTGCCAGACATACACAGTAAAAGTGCTTGATTGTTTTCTTTGAGTTGTTGAAACATGTGTGACTGGTGAGAGGGAACGAAACCAAAGGCAAAAGGGGGGAAGAAAAGTCATAGAAACTATGAGAACTTTAACAGAAAATGTAGCACCTTCTCTTCATGTGTGCACAGATGTGTGTGTCGATGTTTATCTATCACGGATTGGCCTCCCCAGCGCACCGTGGGACCATCTTGATGGAAAATGGTACAAAAGGCAGCCGACATCCAAACAAGAGCTTTGAATGTCCTTCCAAAAGTCTGGAGTCCTGAAGACTACTTGAAGACATTAGAAGAAAGTCTGCCTAAGAGAGTTTGTTCTGTGTTGAAGAATAAAGATGGTCGTGCCAAACTGACTTTCAAGCTTGTCAGAAATGAAAAAAATTCTGGTTTTGCCTCACATACTGTCTTTTCTTGTATGTTTGCACTGCCGCCCCTAGTTTCCATTTCCTAGCAAAACAAAGATATAAACAATGGCTCAAGACTTTTGCACAGTACTGTATACCTGGTAAAACACATACATCGTTCGTTGCTTGTGCGCTCTAGACGACAGCACATACCAGATGCTGTGAGTCGGAAAGACATGGTGTAAGCCAGACATCAGCTGACTGAACATGTTGGCAAAACATAAAACCCGCAAGCTCTAGTGTCAGCAAACTACAAGAAACTCCTCACATGTTCTTCATCCTCTTCCAAAGAATACTTTTTACATTAGCCTGTGACTTCACCAAGCTACTGTAGATTAGTGGTGTGTTGAAGGGACAAAAAGGTCAGCAAAGATGATGTTATACTAGTCAAAACCAATGCCTTATACGGCTATTGGCTAAACCCACAACAACTACTATTAAGGCAACACACCCACACGGGTCAGGCCAGGTCACGTGCTTTGTGTTTTCTCGCAGCAGTGTTCATGAGTGTGCCAGTTGTGGCTGTTATCACGGGGTTTCTGCAGAGTCAGGCTTGTGTTACGAGGCTGGGGAGCATTTAGAGCTGCCTCTATGGCCTTTGTGCTCACTTCTCCGCTCACTAAACTCAGACGCAATACAGATCACATTTTCCAGGTTTACTGGTTGTATTACCCTCATAAAATACTCAATGTGTGGGGTTAGTTATAAACTGTAAAATGGCATAATCGTGCAATAAGAGCCAGAGTCGTCTGACGTTACCTAGGAGGTATTTAAGGCTAAAGTTAGGTCGTGGTTAAGTTGTTGACGCCGTACTTGGTATATTTGCACTTGGCCAGCTGCAGCAAAGCAAACCTCCGCTGGAAGTGCATTCAGGTGAATACATAGTCAAGGAATTCTTTGTTTCCTTAAGCCATGAATGTACAGTGTGAACATACTATAAAACCTAGTCAAATGGAATAATAAAATATTTGTACAACTCCAGCTTACAGGAAATTTGCTTTTACTTTTGTTTCCTGAAAGCTCCTTTCTTTAGAGTAATAATGAAGTCACAAGCTGATGCTGAGTCATTCATAAGAAAACCAAACAGGATGAAAGAAAATGAAATAACGGTAATGGTTATTTCCAGGAAATGTATAAATAAGTCCTTAAGAGCAAAACCTAGCAACTTGTGCCTTCATAGTCAGATGAGCCAACAGTAAATATATTTATTTGAAGATAGATTATCACATTTACAATGATTATATTTTCCAAATGGCTTTTTCTTTTTTTTTTTTAAGATGCCTGATAAACACCTGAATTAAAAAACTAGCAAAACTGTTACTGATGAGATTAAGAATTTAACTTTTCTGCTGACAGGAAAAAAGTGGATACTCAGATACTAAGCAATATTAAAAATTGCTATCAGATTAAATAGTCATTTGAAACAGTATTGATACCAACAGTGCCATATTCGCCATATACCCCTTCCCTCACTAGCAGCTGAAATGACTGACATTCGCAGCACTGAATAACAATGTACGAGGAATTGAAATATTACATTTCGCACTGAAGTGTTAAACAGTTATCATTAATCTTAATTTGGCCAGCACACATGCTACCATTAACCATTTAGCTATTAGCAATTTTCCAACAGCCACATTAGCTGTCTGTTATCACTATAGCTAATAATAAAATTACAGTGTTAATATTGGAGCTAGGCAGCAAACATTATCAGTCCTGCTCATCTGTAATGTTAATAGACATGGTTAATTTAACAAGATAATGCAATTATATTCATCTTAAAAGTTTTACGTTTGTCTTAAAGCCCCAGATTGAAGAAGAAAAGCCTACAACAACTAAACAAAAATAGTGGTAGCTCAAATTACCAGCTGTATTTGATCAACAATGGAAATGTAGTCCCAAGTGACTAAAGGGCACAGCACGATCTCAGAGAGCCTAAAAATACTGATGTCTTTTTTTGCACTTTCTAAGAGAGTCTTATATATACCTTACAATTATGTTACTTTATTTTGTAAGAAAACTTAAAAACAGGAAAAAGAAAAATACTTCTTAGTTTCATGTCTTTCCCCCCCTTGTGGAATCGAAAATGACTGAGTATTTTCCCGGGTAACTGTACTGAGTTTGAAATTCTAGTATCTTGACAACCCTAATATGCTTGTCAGGTTACACGTGCTGAATAGAGGTGAATACCATACTTCGGTGTATTTTGGTACATATGAACACCAGTCACACAGCTCTAGGTTACGCGCTAAGGGGGAATGATGGGGCCCAGCAGCAACTACTGGCTGCCCGGCTGGACTGCAGCTTTATACACGAGAGCCAAAATAAACATCAACCTCAGTCTCTTTGCTGACAGGACATGAATGTGTGTGGGGCAGCCAGAGGAGTGTGTGGCTACCAGCGGTTGCATGTGTTCCTCAAGTATCTATGTCCATGTGTATTTGTACGTATGTGTGCGTGTGTGTGTGTGTGTCCACATAACCAACTAGGAGAATTCAAACCCTCAAGTTTCTGAACTACATCTTTATCTTTCTCTCTTTCCCCCAGTTACATCTAAATCAGCCCCTGCTGAGCTATGTCTGGCAGCCACGGCCTCCACTGCCCATCCTTTGTCCATTAAAAATACCATCGGTGCACTCCAGTGACCACACCTCCATATATCTCTGTATTCCCGCATCACGCTAAAGTTCAAATGCTAGAAGAAAAAAAATAATGCAACGATTAAGAAACAAATGCGGAAAACATAATCACTGGTTTCTTTTATTCTGTGGCAGTTCATAAAGTTAGACTGTAAAATAATTGTACGAGTCAACTACAAAATCAGTATGGAGTGTACATGTTTTTGGCGCATGTAACTGGCGTGATATACAGCATGGCGGCTTATTTTTTGACTGTGAGGGGCACTATGAAACAACACGTACTCGACGTTTTATTCCTCTGCTAAGGTGGAAACAATTTGTGTTTTCGGCACCATTTACATGTCTGTCTGCCTTTGTGCCAGCAACATTATGCAAAAAACTACCCACCCGAATTTCATGAAACTCAGTGGAGAAGTGGGGCATAAGCAAACAAAGACTTGATATGAATTATTTTCTTTTAAAATCGCATGATAGGACAGCAGCCTTAGTGGAGGATGCACGCTGAGTGAAATATTTACAAAGTCTACATTAGAAAATAAATAGAAAATAATGTGAATCTGAGCATCTACATTTTGACCAGCTCTATTAAATGACACTAAGCCATGAACTGAGATAAACTTAGTTCATTAGGTTGACTTCTTGGCTTCACTTCCATGTTTGGTCCAAAGGCCAGAGAAGTGGTGGAAGTTCCTTATGTCAAGAACACATAAACTATATTAATGGACTCATTATACTTTCATTAGGCTTTTTGAGGGATCCTACGTCCATTATGTGGTTTCAACCTCAGGGTTATTTTCACAGAGCTCCCAGTGCAGGAGGACCAGACCAGCTAAATGCCATAATCAATCAATTTCCTACTCAGCAATTAGACCTGTTCATTGAGCTCTCCATAACCTTTTTATCCCCTTAAAGTCTGTGCTACATGGTTCAAAAGAGGCTGTGTGGCCTGATCGGCGTGACCTATTATAACACACCGTTGAGATCTGAAGCTTTAATAACTCTCAGGCAGGAGAATAACTGTGCACCGGGTAGGAAATGGGAGACCCTTGACACCTGAAAGAAAGAAAAGATTCCTCCAGATATGATCAGATTAGCATGGGGGGTCCATAAATCATGTTTTTGCAATAATTCAAAGACAACACTGTGTTTGATGGTATAAAGACATGCACATACAGAAACAGGATGCCTTCAGGCTGTCTGGAAAAAGAGGGTTATTGGCAAGATGGAAGAATTATGTTGCAGAGCTGCAGGACAGGACTTGGAAATGTATTTAAGCATACTGAGCCTTTCTAATTAGACATGACCAAAATATATCCTCCTACTCTGTATTAAACATCAGCGAGAATGTGCTTTTCTAAATACACAGATAGATAACCGTTGAAAAGAGGCACAGTTTTTCATTCCAACATCTTAGAACATCTTGACACAGTACCTAATGAGACATAAAGGAAGATTCTTCAAAGCAGTCGCAGCGGAACTTTGCTTTCTGCAGAAAATGCCCCAAGCAGACTAATTCATCAATCTTCAGGAGGAGAAAGGCAAATATTTTCAAGCTTAGCCCATGAATAATTTGGAATACAGGAAGCATTCCTACAAACATATTTTAGACATCATCTCCTTAAAATATTCAAATGTTAAATGAACTGCACTGAGTTTGCTATTGGACTCCTGGAGCAATTTTTTACAAAAAAAATAACAACAACAAAAAAAACCTTAGGGATTTCCTCCTAGGGGAGTAAATGGTGCTTGATGTGGTGGCTGTGCAGAGTGTGTGTGATCTACTGGTAGACTGATGGCAGGTTCCAGGCCATTTGCTGCTGTTTAATTCCTAAAGAGTAGTCCACCCCTGTGGCTGTATGAGGAAGAAGCTGGATCTTGGACCCTGATGGAATTATAAATCACAAGCAAGCTCAGGCTGATAATGAAGGGTGGGTGCCTGTGTGTCTGTGTGTGAGGGAGAGAGAGAGAGTAGACATGAGTACAACCACAACATTGAAAACACTGACAGGTGAAGCGAATAACACTTTTCTCACTCTTTACAATGCAAAGTTCTGGATGTACACTTTGGGTCCTGGCCTTCGTGTGATTATTACTTTACCCCGGACCCTAAGAACTGTTGCACACAAAGCCCCCTCAGTGCATCCCAGCACCTTCTAAAACTGTTTAAAGAAGGCATCCCTACATCCCAATTTCATCAAACATCTGCAAGATGCATGAAAACAAGTCCGATCCACAAAAGCCCCCAATCCCACAACCCACAGGAACCAGTGGATCAGCTAACAATCTCTGGATGCTTAACACTTAACAGGATAGTCCCCAGAGGTCCCGAGGGTCAGAGCTTTTTTTGACAATGTGAGGCCACCTACACAATATTAGGCAGGTAATTTCAGTGTTGTAGCTAATAATTTATCTTTTTTGTCAAACATTTGTGAACTGCTTATTTCTGAAACTGTGTGATGTTTTGCTATCGGATGTGAGTAACTTCAGTAATGTTTTCATTTGTCACTCTTTTTATGGTAAAGTAACCTTGGTTTAAATGTGATACATAAATAAAATCTAGTTACTTCCTGATTGTTATGTACCTACGAAAGAGTATTGGGGCCAGCGACAAAAAGATTTTGGTGTCATGACTTTTCTTTTTTTCTTTTTTGACTGAATTTTGACTGAAACTG
>VUQG01002019.1:0-10668 GCA_015106755.1 Etia nguti | reverse complement strand
TGTGAGAAGAAGGTCAAAAGAGAAGTAAAACAGCGAGTGTCTAGTGTAAAATGGTGGAGGCTCTGTCATGGTTTGGGGCTACATTTCATCCAGTGGTGTTTGGAATCTTACAAAAACTTATGAAATTATGAATGCAGAAGATTTTGATCAACCATGCAATAACATGTGGAAAGTGTCTGATTGGCAACAGCTTAGTTTTTCAGCATGACAATGATGTCAAACATACTGTCAACGCAGTAAAAACATACCTAGATAGAAAAACACACAAAGCAATGATGTAGGTCATGGATTGGCCTCACCGGCGCCCAGACCTCAACATTATTGAACAAGTGTGGGAGAGAGAACAGAAAACAAAGGCAGCCGACATCCAAAGAAAGGTTTTTAATGTTCTTGAAAAAAAAAGCCTGTAGTATTATTTCTGAAGACTATTTAAAGAACTTACAAGAAATTTTGCCTAAAAGAGTTCAGGCTGTGTTTAAGAATAAAGGTGGTCATACCAAATACTGACCTTTAAACTCGTTAGAATTGTATAAACTCTATTTTTGCCTCATATGCTGTACTCGTATGCATGTTTCCATAAATAACTCCAATTGTTTCTTATATTCTTAGTTAAATACAAAGGGCTTGATGACTTTTGCACAGTACTGTACAGAGGATTTTCCTTGTGTGGGTTTGTAAGGCGAGAGCAAGTTATGTCAGAATCATTTCAGCAAATCAGAGAATTTGGTATGTGTGCTATGTGTGTTATCACCTTAATCCTGCATGAGCTTGTTATCATAGAAAACATGCAGCCTGAGAAATCCTTGATAGCCAGTATACAAATGTCATTGATGATATTTTTGCAAACTTTAAGAAAAATAGTCAACCAGAAAGAATTTGGCAGCAGAAATCTGTCAACTCAGGTCTTTCAGGACTGATTTAAACAGACAGAACTGCACATTTAACATAAATCTACTTCTATATCTATGTCAGCAAAGTCCAAAACAGCATAAACATGCTACTTATCTGCTCTGCATCTATCAGTGTCAGCAATAAATACAGACAGAGTTACAGTGAAGTATCTCACACCCTAAAAATGGAATAAGCAGTCCAAAATGGAAGTGCTAAAGTTGAAGTGCAGCTGTGCATTTACCACAATAATCTAGTATCCAACCTGCAAATAGACTAAAGTCTGAACCATCGTTTTCAAAGCACGCACTCAAAAGTGAAAGCACAGTGGCCTTCCTTTTATTTTAGAAAAAGAAAAACCACACTCTAAGATCCTGCATGCCAAGCATGGAGGGCTATTTAGATGTCAAGAGGTATGTATCATGGTAATGGGGCAGATGAGAGAGGAGGGCTGAAGCAGGCCCCTTTACTTTGAGGATTCTTCATCGCCGCCAAAAGCCGTCCAACTCTGTCACTCCCACCCAGAAGACAAGATCAAAGAGTTCTTGTGTTGTGAGTACATGCCTGTGTACATACTTGTTTTTTCCTAGTATACTTTTCCAGGACTTTTGAATTCAGAAGGAAAGCAGACAGTTTTTTTCCACGGCATAAATTCCTCGTGGCAAATCTAATCAAGGTAAATAAGTTGACTAGAAAAGTACCTCCAGAAGACATTTGTTTGTTAGACAACGGCTAGCACAAGTTATCTCAAAAATTTCCTGCTATTTGGCAGGTGGCTTGTGTTAAATTGTCTTAATCTTTGCATCTAACAGTGTACAAGCAAAGCACTCAACATGTAATATTCCTGTAATATTCCTGCATGGCCCAGGTGAGCACAGCACACCTGGGCCAAGCAGTCAGCTGTGTGAGTTCAGCGGTTGATCCCAAACCTCAGGCTGCAACAACTTTGCCAGGAAGGTTTGAGAGATTACCATAACCTATTCCGTTTAGCACATTCGAACCCACATTTAAGGAAACTTAAATTCAAAACAGACACAAAACCAACTTGCGCTTAAAGCGAGTGCCAACCTCAAGATTAATTCAGACATGCAGAACCACAAATACACACATGCACTTGAGGCTCCACGCTGCTTCGGGAGGGTAAAAAAGAAGGGGGAAAGCGTTTAGAAATAATTAACAGTGTATGTCTGAGCTGTCACTCAAGACACCCTCACTTCCTGCTCCAGGTGACATGAGAGCCACATCAAAGATGGAGATGACAGGGGAAATCCCACTACAGCACCACCAGACTGTCTGGAACAGCTCAGGGGGTGGTTGTGGGTGACTACAGTTTTTGCATGCACACACATGTGTGTATGTGATGGAGAGAGGAAAAATCATTCTATAAAGTGGGGGAACAGCCGTTTGTGTATGTCTGAGTCTCCAGTCGACATAAGCACACTAATGGCGAATATGTGATTTTTCAGTAAACACCACGTCTCCCCTGCTTCAATTAGATTTTTAATCAATACTCAGAGCTACTGTATTTAACACGAGAGTCTGAAACCATATCTCAAACCAGCCCTGTCTCACCTGCTACACCTACTTGCCACGTGTCTGGTCAACTGCTTCCTGCTCGTACAGGGGAAAAGACTACCTACAAAAGGGTCAAGGCCACCACAACAGCACCTGTGGTTAAACTAATACTAATACTTGCCACGGATCCAAGTTTAAAGTCATTAACATTCCTCTAAACAAGGCCAGGGGTACATTTGGTTATCTCATGCACTCACACATGCACATAACAAACATGCATACTTGGAGGGAACTCAATATGTCCCTTTTCAACAGTCCAAACTCAGTGCTTTTGATGACAGGGACATCTGATCTACATTCCTCCTCATTCCTCTGGCAATGTGTGCACGTTAGTGTGTGTCTACCTGACGCTCAGTGGTGGTTTTCTTTATCTCAAAATGCTCTCAGAACAAGATGATGAAATGCCAAAAGGTAAATTGCTTCTAAAAGTGAAATTATCAACCAGTGTTCATGGAAGAAGTGCAAAGAGGTTTGAATAGATGACATCAGGGATGGGTGTGACAGACCAGTGTTTGCTCTAGAGCCTCTCAGTCAAAGAAAGTGGAGGAAATGGAGGAATAAAAGGTTTCCAAACCACAACAGCATCTCAAGGCAATATCACCCACGTCAAAGACATTTCATGAAGGGGGGATTCAGCAGGTGTTTTGAACCTGACTGTATTTGTAGTTCACTTTGTGGTTCACTGGAGTTCGAGTCCAGGCGTGTAAAACTCATTATTAAAACCTTTTCATTTTTCACATCTGCTCAATGTAATGACACCTGCATTTTTTGATTATGTCTTCGCTGCAAGGCATTTTTGTCTTTTAGCAAAAAAACAGCGACCTGAAGTTGCACTCTTCCCATTCATTAATATGTATAAGAGCATTAGCACAACAAGGAGACTCTTTTTAACTTCATGCAAACACAAGTAGGCCTGATTTGCATGGCAAGCTAGAGTCTTGTTTTATGAAATCTTACTCCTCCCCTGACCTCGGATTTACCCATAAATTGATTATATGAGGAATGATACAAATGTACAAATGTGCAAAAAGTACCACCTTTCATGAAAATACATGACACGATCACACGATCAAGGCACCTTCATAAAAAAGGAAGTCCCTGAATGATCACAAACTATAAAAAAAAACTGCCAAAAAAATTACAGCTTTCAAGAGCAAAGTTCATTTTTAAACACTGCATACTTGATGTGACAGAATAGGAAAACAAGAAGGTTTCTCACCTACTGATGGAGACCTCCTGTGGTGAAGGGGACACTCGAGGGTGCCCTGCAGAGTTCGGCCGAACATGGCGGAGTAGACGGCAATCTGCATTCCCTGTTTGCAGCTTAGCCTCATCTTATCGTCCTCACAGACCACCTTACTCTTATACTCATCTGTGGATAGAAAGAGAGAAGGAAGAAAGCTTGTCAACCAAAAACAATATTCTGTAAAGGTGAAAAAAATTTATTTAATAATGTTTGATATAAGTTTTCATTTCCTGGACATTTGCTGATTAGATGCAAATTAAAACCACTAAATTAGAACCTCTGCTCAGCAGTTTATCATACGCACAGAGCACAGACTCCATTTTTCATTCAGAGTAATGGACATGAGACAGAGGGAGGACAGATTGGTGGACATGTAGAGCCATGCAGAGGCATTCCTCAGACACATCCACCCAAAGTGACCTGTGACAGCAAGAAGTAGCTCCACTGGCCTGCAACTAAAAACACAACAGCAGAGTGCTTCTATATCCATATGGGGAGTGGAACAGGAATGCAGAAAAGAAAAGTGAGAGAGAAAGCAAAGAAAATGTTCAGGACCAGTTTGTTATACTTCTTTGTGACGGACTCACTCTTGTTCTGACTCAGTCCCTCCCTGTTCTCCTTCACTAACACCATCCTCTAGCCACCTCTCCTTTCAGAGGCAGTGACACCTGCCCGTTGCACCTCACTAACACCCCATGCAGCCTTTCTCCCTTCCCCCCTGAGAAGTCATTGGTTAAGTGACAGTGAACAAAGAGCTGCTGATTGGTCCTGGGGTCCGGTGGAGAAAGGAAAAAGTAGGAAAAGCAGGGGGATCAGTGGATTAATGCTGAGTTGTGGGCACTCTTGTGTGAACTTTTGCACAGCTCAGTGCGGCTCGGCTCAGCACAGGACTGAGCGATGAATGAATACTAGAATCTGGGTGGGATTACTACACTGTTGTGGCTCCCCTCTGGAGTGATATTCTTAACTTCCTGGATCACAAGGAGAATGACGGACAAGGATAAACAGCGCAAAAAGCGTTTTTTCAGGTAAAAGAAGCAGCACAGAGGGAAGAGATTTCAAGAGAGTCACACGGATACTGACGCCTGAATAAATGCAGACTTGATAGAAAAATGAGTTTCCTACAAAAAGCAGTTAAATGAGATATAAATCTAAATGCTCTTGCTAGTTCTGACCCCCTTAAGTTCAGGGCTATTGTTTGGCATTTCCATCTGAAACAAAAACCTTAAATTTAGTCTGTAGCAACAGCAAAAATGTGAGGCCAGCGTGAACCACCTTCAAATATGGATGAGATATACTTAAGAGTATTTTAACCAACATTAAAGCTATATGTCTCCCCGCTGCAAAGTATTGAAATGGGATAAGCAAAGTCACAACATGTTTTTCCAGTTAAAGACCAAAAGTTACTATTAACAGGCTGTCATATAACCGTCAAGCTGCTGAAACAGCAAAATGCTCCTTACTGCATGCTACCATGAATGTCATCCAAGCCAAGCCATGCCAACTTTATTTATAACACACTTTAAAAACAGCAACCACTGACCAAAGTGCCGAACATAGGAATAGAAATGCATGCCAATAAAAATAACAGAAAATAAAAGAATTAAAATTCAATCAAAAATTACAGATTAAGATGAAAGATGGCCTCTATAGTTATAACCAGTTGAAATAGTGCTTTAGCATGACAAACAATGCCACTTTGGTTTTTGGGTTAGCTACACATACCACATCCTGATGCTTGATAAAGTAAAGAGTCAGTAAAGAGTCCAGCTGTGTTAGAAAATACCCATTATGAGCATTTACTCTACAAGTATATCCCTCACAGAATTATGAAAAAGCATAATCATCACCTGTAATATATGAAAAAGTATATCTCAGCCCTAACTTCTATTTCAAATTCAGATATTTATAAATTGCTACAGGGGAGAGCCATGGTACACAATTATAAAGGTTGATTTGGGATTTCCTTTGATTGTTAGTTTACTAGTTTGGTTTTGACCTGACACCACCCTTGTGTATTTCTGACCAAATCTGGCGTTGTGGGGTGAGGGGATGGTTCAAGCACAGGGAGGGACAGAAGTTTTTGTCGCTGTCACAACGCGGGTCGACGAGAGACTTACTCGGTCTGCATTTGTACCAGACAATTAGGTATTTACTGCTCCCAGGACACTGGTCCGTCCCAAACACGCGGCTGTTGACAAGGACTTGACAGCTCCTTCTGTCTTGGCACTCGTCCTGCATTTTCTGAAGCAGAGTGACACAAAACGGGAGAAGAACAAAGACACGTTTAGAGGGAGAACAATAAACCAATGATAGTGAGACCAGCAGCAGACAAACCTAAAACCACTTCAAACGGGCTGCTTATAGCCATTAGGATATATGGCATCAGTTCACCCATTTCGTTTTTTTATGTTTTAGCCTGCTATAACCCCGGTGACCATTCCAACACACAGGAATGGCTGAAAGGTTTCATTTCAAAGCCTCCCTAAAATTAAA
This sequence comes from Etia nguti, assembly GCA_015106755.1. Classification (NCBI taxonomy): domain Eukaryota; kingdom Metazoa; phylum Chordata; class Actinopteri; order Cichliformes; family Cichlidae; genus Etia; species Etia nguti. Next base: position 4,463 of record VUQG01002019.1, on the reverse strand, counting down.
TATTAAAATAGTTGCATTAGTTATGAAAAAAAGCAGGGAAAGAGACGTGAATTACCACTGAAATAGTGCTGGGGTAAGATAACAGACATAATTTGTGGACTTCCACCTAAAAACACACTAAATAGACAAGAAGGTCCTCACTGTGGCGGCAATTAAGACTAATACATCTGGAAATGTACTTTTTGTTGTCAGCAGATCGAACAAGAACACCAAATCAAATAATGAAACAATAAGCACTGAATGAGAAGTCTTAGTCTTCTGTGCACATCCACTGTAGCCCATAAACAAAAAAACACAGTAAACCACTGAATTGAATTAGCTGTTACATTAATTACATGCACATGGCTGGGTACTGATCCATGCTTGCAAACAGGCAGCAAATGCAATATTTAATCCTGTTTGTTACAAACTATATTTAAGTTTGTGTTTTCTAAAGAGTAATACCTTTAGGAGAAACGACCACATTTGTTCGTCCTGAAGAATGAATTATGTTGCAAAGTGATGGCCATCGTTGGTTTTGGTCTCTTTTATCAGACTGCTTCAGCTCTGTTTTATCCACATAGCAACAAATTAAAGTCTTTTCACAGCATTTCAAATAAGAAATAAATAAGATCGCCCTTATTATTGAGAGGATCCCCCCGCCACACACCAAAATTCCCCTTTTGAGCATGAATATGGTGACAATAAGTAACCTTAGAAGGCTCAATGAAGGTGCTCATCTTCCCAGACAAGTTTCAGTGCCAACTGTGTTGACAGTGAAAAAGAATACAAAATAAGACAAAGCCTTTTACTGAATACACCTAAGAATTACCTTACATATCACAGATCAAGCATACAGCAAAGGGTGAATTTTCACATCCATCAGGCTACATGCTGAAAATCTAAAAACCATTTCTTTTAATTGATTAATCTGCCTTTTTCCAGCAAAAATTCTAAATATTTGCTACTTGCAAAATCTCTATGATGGAAAGTTTGATTGCACATAAAAGTAATGAATCAGTATAAATGGGATTTGAAAATAATTAGGTTAAAAGATAAGGACAAATGTCACTTGGTCAACCTGGGGCATCACTAAACAAGCATTTGTACATGGAGGCATTCCTTCTGTAAGGCCAGCAAACCAAAGGTCATGAACAGGTGGCACACTGGGATTCCTCAGGGTTGTGCTCATGTGGGTGGCACGGCAGTCATTCTCTCACTTCGACACAATGCACCCTCTGTGTCTGTGCATTCATGGCAGCCCTGTCTATTATGGAAACGGAGGGTGTTTGATGCTAAAAGGCAGGGAAGCCTAAGAATAAACCGAACAACTGAATGAATGCCGAACAGGATGTGTTTGTGTGTGTTCGTGTTGGTGCTGCAAAGCGGGTCTTCTTGTCCAGCCGCATCCCAATTTAGGAGAGGATGCTAAAGCAAAGACCCCATGAAATCGCTTTGTGTCACGGGAACATACAAGCCTGCTTCCTCTTTAGAGAGTGTAATTTGCCGGAAAACGTTCCCACAAAGCCTTACATAATCGTTGGTTCTCCAGAGTTTAACCCTTGGCTAATTTGAACATTTTACAGGACATTTTCTCTCGACCCAAAAAAGAAAGGCAGCGCATTAAGAAGTGACTTACAGAAGGCGGGATGCCAAATGTGGGAGGAGATTCTTTGCTCTTAGGAAAAGTCTGGTAAATACCAACTGAATACAGCTGTGAATAATGATGATGTAATAGCGCAAAAGGAATGAGACTGGCTATTTACCTGTAGTGCAGTGGACACAGAGCAATATCGATCATCCTCCCGAGCTTTATAAGAGCTTAGGAGGGCCTGGTAGGTCTGAGGGCACTGCTGGGGATCAGAAGCACCTCTTCTTCCATAGAAAGCTGACTGGATGGTGATGGTGGCACGCGAAGGGCAGCGAGCAGTCAGGAAGTCTCCGTCACAAGCCTTCGCTGTGTAGTTCCTCAACACTTTGGACAGATAGCCTGTGAGAAAGCAAGAAAGCAAAACCGCAGGCATTCTTTTATTGCACATCAAACATTACCATCTGCTGATAATTAATTTCTTGATACCTAACAGTTTTAAGCATTCTCAAGCTGTATAATTCTATGATGGACTACTTAATCTCTTATTTCATCCCATTTCCATATGCAGAGTTTTGTCAGCATGCTACCCTAGCCTTCATTTAAAGAACTACATGTCAGTCTGCCCAAAATGATGACTGCTTCCAGCTCAAAGATGCCTTTAAAGCCTTGACTAGTGCAGCAACAAAGAAAGTAAAGCTTTATCTTATTCAGCTGTAAGTTTTAGCCCTTTTGTTATCGCTATAGAACAAACTGCTGTGTTTTATATTATAAAAACATGTGCAAAGGATGATTTTTAAAACCTGAAATTACTATTGTGTTATAGAGAGACACTGGACCAGAATTAAACTGAATTAATATTGATCCAAGAACAATTCTGAAACAAAGTCTTTCTGGAAGTGCATGACCTGTTGTCTCTCGTTCTTAAACCTTTAATGTCCAACTCCTCAGGTTCGATATCTATTTGCATCTCATTTGTTTGCTGGAAACCATGTTTTCTTGCACTATGCAAGGCACTTCATGTGAATAGACACATTATATAACCATTTAATGAAACAAGGAACTCAGATGCTGCTTCAAATTAAAGAAAAGGTTTCTTTCTTCCATTAAGAGTCTTTGAGAGCTGCCACTCGGCTGTCAGTCACTCCGGAGAAATCATCACAAAGCCACCATTAACATTCCAGTCTGTGAGTAGGAAACAGATAAAGAAGAGAGCTGATCCCCTGGCCGCTGCCATATAATGTCTTTCTCGACCGTCTGGCTCATTTATGAGCTGGCTGCCGAAGAACAGTTTGCTTCTTCCATTTGAAAAACTGGCTGGAATTGTAAAATCCAAAATTTAAGGACTGAGTTTATCTCTTTTCTTTGAAGTTATAAAGGTCTGCCATATCTGAAAGGAAACGCAGCCACTTTTTGTTAATCCAGGTGGTAAAATATGTTAAAGAGCTACTTTTCAACAAAAGAAAACACATTCCAACGTAAGCTCAGCCTTCTTTCTGCAGTTAATGCTCTGCAAACATGTTTACAGAGGAGTAAAGTCACACATGCTCACACACAAAGTGGGCACACTCTCATTCAATTACCTTTATTTGGTTAGGGTTTGGTAGAAAAGAGGAAATAACACCAAGACCGCGTTCATTAACGCACACATTAGCACATGTGGACTTACAGAACATACACACAAAATACACACATTGTGCCCTTATCACCATGGCCACAGTTAAAGAGGCAGAGGGGAAACAGGAGACAGTCTCGGGTGTAGAAAGGTCAGCCTCACTCTAAACAGAGATGGTTATTAAACCACCATTTCTCACGATAACCGGTTTCCACCTGTGGCTGTGATGTGATAAAGGAGAACAGGTACATATACCATATTACTGCCACAGTATAGATCACTTTTATATTTGTAAATATGATATGTTTTACTACTGTAACAGCTGTATTTATTACCTGCATGTATTTGGGTGATCTATCTTTGCGAGATATTAAGTTGTTGGGCTGTGCTTAAAAGAAAAAGAAAAAAAAAACCATCCTGAATAATGAGCATGTAAGCATTTGGATTTGCATGGGGGGAACTTTTTGCCTAAATTTAAAATAACTCAAAGAGCTGAACTGATCTGAGTTTTCAGAGTTTAGCGTTAATAAGCTGTTGAAATTGGGACTTAAGAAAGATAATGGGCAAAAACAGAACAAAAATAGGCACAGCTTGTTATAGGGCGGCTAACAATAACAAAAGCACTAATGGTATAGATAAAAGAAAAAAGTTTTTAATTGATATCGCTGAAATACAGTAGCTAGCTAAACTCATGAATAAGATATTAAAAGACAATACGTATGAATACAAAGCTGGAAATTCTTCTAAATATATGGGACAATGACTATAAAAAAATTAGTTATTGGTATGATAAGCATGATTTAATATAAAAGTATGGATAATCTAGTTAAATTGTCATCGCAGACACATAGTAAAAATGGTAAGGTGGTATGGTGAGATATAAAATGATCTGATACAGTTTAAAATGAGTTTAGTAGAATTCAGGCTACATTCACTGTATTTTTTTAAAGGGCATTTAATGCTTTTAGTCTGAAAACACTCTGCATTCACGTGTAAACCCCCCACAAACAAAGCCTACAAACAGTAACCGCACGGTCATATGTCAGAAAGGAGATAAAGGCACACACCTGTGACTTACAAGACAAAATCTTTGTTTTCTTTGCCCACACACAAATGTAGAAACAGAGTTTCTGAAATGTTCACAGTGGAAGGAGTTTTTCAGTGACCCAAACGGCCAAAACACACAAAGCTGATAGTGGCTGCAGTGGTATGTCAGATAAATTAGAATTGGGTGTGTTTTATAAATTACACTTTTCACATCATTATTGCACTTGATTCTTT
>VUQG01002018.1:6340-25519 GCA_015106755.1 Etia nguti | reverse complement strand
TACTTTCAGGTGCTAATTGTTTTCTTATGCTACCACCTAACCAACCTTCAGCTTCACTTACCGTTAATCAACTTTCCTTCAATGTTGAGGGACTTTTAGAGCAGCACAAAACAATAAGCAGAACAAGCAGAGCGTATGGCCCACCCGTTAATGGTACTATTTCATTCCATTTAAAGGGGCAATATTCAACCCAGCTGTTTAAATAAGCATTGCTAATGTACCTCTGGGGCTTGGTGATGGGCATTATCTACCAAGCGGGGCTCCATCTGGCAGAGGCACACTGATTTTTATTTGTATTCCCCTACTGTTTTCACTCAAGTTTGCTTTATAGAGAATAGGGCAACAATACCGTAGCTTGAGGATCACAGGGGTTCTCCACCGAACAAAGCAGTGCCTCAGCTAAGTCTGACGTGTACTGCTCCCAACTCGTCGAATAACAACAGATCAAGAATATCTTTCCAGACATTCAAGGATATTTGTGTTGACTGGAAGCATGCAAATCAGTGACTAGAAACAAGAGGCAATTTCTCTGAAAGACTGGCATTTGTTTTCCACAAGAGATCTTGTTTGTTAGTTGGGGAAACGTGGACAAGATTACAGCCCTCTGAGCAGGAATGCCACATCTGTGTTTGCTCAGCTACAGGGGTTAGATCTCGCTACAATCCAGGGAGTCCTAGACTGGGATGATGAGCTTGTGAGGTCTGTGTTCAGCTTGGTCGGTTCGTCTCTGACTTCAATCTTTAGAGAAATTTAATTTGCATCACATGCCTCACCAGTCGACTCTCCTATTTTATCAAAGCATTTTTGGAGGCATCACCCCTTCTGACTACTCTTGGTCTGCTTGGAAATGCGCGTTGGGATTTAAGCTTTAAGATGGAATACACTGGTGAAAGCAATGCCTCATCTATTTTGTCTCAAAAGCAAAATATCAGTTTCAGTTTATGATTCTATGCACTGTATATTGTGGTCCAGCTCAGTTATACAGGAAGGCAGACATAGTGTCAAAATTACTTAACCCACTGGAGAGCTGATTCTGACCCAGTCTGTCAACACAGTCAGAGGTATGCCTCTTCCCTCTCCATCAGTTTGCCTTTCACAGAGAAGAGGCTGCATAAGGCAGATGAACCAGCAATAGCTAGCCTAATTGGACATGAAATGGTATTGGCCTCTAGCTATTGCGGTCTAAGTTGATTGTGGCTTGCCATTACAGATTATCATCTCTTGATTGAGGATAGGTGAACGTGGATTATCATTAAGGCTTGACATTATGATAAACGTCCTCTTTCTGACAGTTGAAATCTGTACATGTTGGAACCATCCTGTGTTCTGTTATGGTGATCAATGAGAAGGGGCATTGTTCTTCAAAGTGCATCGCACCTTATGCATACAGCATGTTTCCAGTTTCCATCATGCTTTCACAAAGTGCACATCAAGCATTGTACCAAGAAGACAAGGACTCTGGGTGTTCAGTTTCTGCTGTCATTAGCTTGAAAGAAACACTGCAGAGGGCTTAGAGGCTGTGGGGTTATTTTACAAAAGCAACCGACGAGCACTACTTACATGGTGATTGCAAATTGCACCAGCATCCAATTTTCTGAAATGAATTTGCAAATGCCCTCTCTCTCGTGCTCATGCATGTGTTGTAAGTGTGCTGTTGCTAAAAATGACTAGATTATCTTATGTTGCAAATCACAGCTTGTATGTTGCAAGTTTCGTGAAATTGGCCCAGGTTCAAGTCAGCTGTAGAAAACATGTAACATAACTTTATCTCAGTCCTACTCTTTGCTCCAGCACTGCACAAAACCGGCAGCACATAGTGGCAATTTTGTTGGACAAGGCCATTGTGCATCTGTTTCAATATCCTATCTCCAAGCAAATCCACTTGCCCTTCCATTTGCATTCTGATATATTTTCTGCATTTAGTACACGCTTACAGTAAGTGCCTACCAGAATATAATTTTTTAATCTGGTTAACGCAGATTCTGAGTTAGATTAATGGGGGATTCGTTATTAGCAATACAATTCACAAATACTTGTTCCAAATCATGTACCAGAGTTGCTATATCCATTTCTTTCATTCATCATCTGCTGTGATTTCTTGGATGAATCCTCTACAATTATGCAAGTGCTGAACAGAATACGGATCTGACATAATTAAGATAAAGCTTCTTACACAGCAATGGAATATAACCAAGTGGTTCACCGACCTACTATGGTTTTAGAATAAAAAATTAAAAACATTTTACACTGATTAAAAGTTTGGAACCTGATTTGAATGTTTTACGTGTCCTGGTCTCACTTTTTTCTTTGAGCAAGAGAAGATATTTCTCTTGGTTTACAAGTTACTGTATCTTGCCTGCATAGGTGTTACTGTTACACCCCTTTCCCAAGACTGCACCAGGGACTATACTTTTCAGTTGTAGGAATCAGAAGATCTCAACATAACATAAGAAATATAGTTTTTGCAGTATTTTTAGGGAATGAAAAAAATTAAATAGAAACTTGTTTTGCTTGAACTTGTAAATAAAATGCACATTAAAGTGAAGCATTGCAGCTTTTTTAGAAAAAGAGGTTCTAAACTAAGTGTAGTCAGTCAAATTAATTTTAGTAGCATATTGTGTATTTGATAATTACATTATGTGTACTCTTATAGAACTCTGTCATTTTGTCCTGTGTTTTATGTTTATTTTAAATTTACAGCACTTTGATCAACAGCCGTTGTTTTTAAATGTGCTGTAGAAATACATTTGACTTGAACTGAACTTGAATTATAGCACACTGACAGTGGTGACCATGAGAGACACAGATATACAGTATATGACTGACAAGCTTTTGGATAGATTGGATAGAACACCAAAACTCTGGGATTTGATGCTGTAGAGTCCTGTCATTCCTTCATTCATTTAACCCCTTCTCCTTCTCTTTTCACCTTTGCCTGGTATTGATCTCGGTTCATGGGAGCAGTGATGCATGGTGACTAGACGGAATAATTACCCAATTTCAACTCCGTCGCACAGGAGAGCACATTACTTTGCTGTAGCCTAGACCACCACAATATAGACCAATCAGCTGACAGATTACACTAGGGACAGTGTGATCTGCAGTAATTTATTTTAATTTTACCTGGGGAGTCCTGTGTGTCAACTGAAAGATTTTACCATCAGTCTGATTGACAGATGACATAATCTCTTGATGGATAGTTCTGAAGCAGGATTTTGATGTTGTTGGCAATGATTACGGCATAGTTTTGTGTGCTTGGGTGTTTTTGTGTGAGTGTAGGTCTGTGTGTTCAGCACACGCTCCACTTGGGCATCAGTGAGTGATGAGCCATAGAAAGCATTAGACATGTAATCAGTAAGGCTGTTCATCTCTCCATTTGGGTGAGTGAAATCCTGAGGGGCAAGTGTAGAGTGTGCATACCCCCCTGAGAGCCCAGAGTACTGCGGCTTCTCATGCTTGCCTTTTTAGGGCTATTTAATGTTCACACAAGAGAGGAACTGATGCAAAAAAAAAAAAAGCCCAAACAGAGTAGATTTGGCTTCATATCACTCTCTTTCTTTCTGCATCTGCTCTACATTGCGTACAATCTTGCACAGTCTCTTCTACTTTGTTCTATAACACTCCCTGTTCGTCTTTCCTCACTTGCTTATACAACCCCTCCTCTTCCTGTTGAGCATTTCATTATGCAGTTGTTGAATATACTGCAACCAATTGTGGCAAAGGAGTTGGTTTGCTATAATATGAAAATCTGACCTCATCTTGCAGAGGTCATGGGCAATAAACACCTGACAAGAGGGTGGGCCGACAGAGCTTCAAATTCTAATTTTCTCTTAGCATCTTGTTGGTTCGCAGTGTTACCAGGGTCAGCTTGCTTTTCCCTCCCTGTGGTCAGTTCGAGCCAGAAGAGTGTGGAGCATTTTATTTCCAGGCCTGTGCCTCCCTCCCTTAGCATCCAGATTTATTGATATTGACCTTTTGCTGAAATTAAGTGTGTAGATCCCTGAGCAGCAAGAGCAAAGTTTAAACCAATTAAAGAGCACTTCACCAATCAGCAAGTCAAGGCTAGATCTGTCTCACAGGCGGGCCTGGTAAAATTAAAATAATTTGCACTGTATCAAAACCTGTTCACAGGGGCAACACTGCCTAAGTAATCTGATTAGGCGAGTCATCTAAAAAAGACCAAAGGATAACCTCGAAACACTGTGACGGGAACGATAATAAAGAATCTGATCACATAGTCCCCACAAGGGACCTATATAAATATATCAAAAAATTATTCCTGTCTGAATGCAAAACAAATGTAATTATATTAATTAAGACAGTTAGATATATGCATAATTGTTTGCATTCCAAGTGACTTTTTATTCTGTCTTTATATGAACAGAGGAGAGGAAATTGTGATGTTTAAATGTGACAGGACAAAAATACTTAGATATGTGTATTTCTAATTTTCATGCACAATCAGAATTTGCACATAAAAGAACTGAATGGTAATGGTAGGGAGCACTATTGTAAAGGGATTGGCAAATTTGTACATTGAGGCAGGATTGAGTAAATGCCAATGTATAGTTTTTCTGAGTACATTTACATGCCAAATAAAGCTCATTTAAATTTCTAACTGTGCGACTAATTGTGCTTTTGTGTGTTTTCATGTGCATGACCAAAACCTAATATGGGGAAAGATTTGCTGTCAAATGTGCCATCTGTACATGTAGCTGTTGCTCTCAAATTATTAAGTCAGAATCTGTCCAAAACTGCATTTACCTTAAAAAAAAAACAAACAAACCCCCCCCCAAAACAAAACAGAAAATAAATGGGTTTTCTAAATGAGTTTGCACCCACATCACTCTTGAACTGTGGAGAGATCCCATTTGGTGTGGCGTGAGTTCCCGCTCAGAGTGAAGAGTTCAAGTATGTTGTTGTCTTTTTCACTGTGATCACAAGTGATTGGAGGAGTAGTGTGAAATTGACAGAATTGGTGTTTAAACCCTCACCCGCAGTTCAGTGATTGTAAGTATTTTGTCATCGTTTTAAGTTCTTTAACTGTGTGTCCTCTGCTGGGTGTCTGGGTTCAAGGGTTGAGGAGCTTAGAAATCTGGAAGGAGCTCAATAATAAATTGCTGTTACATTACCTTGAAAGGAGGTGGCCATTTTGTAAAAAGTGCAGGTAGTAGTAACAATAGAACAGCGCTGTGAACAGCAGATGCTACCCTTCGACCTTCTCACTCTGTGGTTAGAGTGCTGGCTAAGAGCCTAGCAGCCACTTTCCAAAATAATTCTGTTAGTTCCAATTTTCGCTGTTCTGATGGTACTTGTTGTCTTTGAAAATGGGTCCGAACTCCTGTGTCCTTCATGCGTGTACCTATCAATCTTGTCCCTTTAATATCACTAGCCCAGAGCAGTTTTTAAAAAGGTATACCTTGCTTTCCTCGTACAGATCCTCTTTTGTAGTAGCTCTTGAACATCTGGAGTAGATAGGACTGGATGTGCATGGTCATATATATTGGTGTCTTACTTTTTTTTTTTGCCTATTCCTATGTAGCCCTGTTTGCTCATTTAGGTGTTGGGGAGTCAGTTTGAACTTCTCTATTCTGCTCTAAGGCCCAGCTTCTCCCCAGGTGATGGCTGTGTGTGTTCTGCATACAAACAAACCTGTCACTCTGAAAGACATGGTGTACAGTTAAGCACAGCGCCCTGCTACTGTCAGATTACAGAGACCCCTTTAACAGTGCTATGCAAGCAGAGAAAAGAACATGGAATTGTGCCTTAAGTGCATTTTGATTGCAAACGGGGTCCTGGAGTTGTATTGGAGTCTCTTTGAGGGCCAGCAGGAGGCCCTGCTCCACAACGCATCAGCAGTGGTGCAAAGCTCTGCCTCTTGTTCTCATCAAACTAGTGTGACTTGCCTTATGTATGTGCATATTTATATCCGTTTGCATTTATTCATGAGTTTATTTGTTCCCTTTAATGTCACGAGAAGCTGACTTTTGGTGGTGGACTTGGCTGTGAAAAATCCACTGGAATTGGATCTTTTTGACTCGCATTGAATTTATTTTCATATTATTAATAAAACATAGGATTGTTTTTGGTTTAACTTTAGTTGCAAACATTCTGAAAAACTGTTATTATTTTCTCTGTATTTATTAGGACAGCAAGATAAATATAACAAGAATACTACAACAAAAATTGTAATTTCTGTATATTTATATCTTAAATAATACTACTACCCCAATGTGCTAATGCTTAACATATCTAGACACATACAGATGAAGAGCAAATGCATTAGAAACACGAATAAAACAAATAAAAATATGGCTATGATTCAATTAAAGCCAGTCTGTACAACATACCATTTTATGCAGCCATGTACTAGAAGAAAAAGGCACTAATAAGGCAGGAGAAAGACTAGCATCATCTACAGGTCTCCTTTTGAGAGTTACCCTGCACTATTTGAACGCTATTAATGTTTTTTTTTTTAAGTGTCCGTTGGCTAGCAGAGATACCCCAGTGGTCACAGTTGATCCATTTCATATTATTTATCCTAAAAATGGTCCCTCGTCTTGCGCTCTAAGTAGGCTATTGATCATCTGTTGTGGTCTGTCCAATACATCTGCTTTACATAAGCAGATGTATTGTGGGGTACAAAAATACTTACTAACCCCAAGGATTTGAAATGAGTAAAGTACATTCAAGTTTATTTCAGGGGAACCTAATCTGTTCTCGAGCGAGTCATATTTGAGATAACATATCAGTACATATAAAATCACTGTATGCTGACCAGTCAACTCTTTGGAAAAACAGCATCATCACTCGAGAGCTGCATGGATATTAAGAGGGTATCTAGGGCAACAGTTTTTAGAGAACCTCTTAACCCTTTGGCTTTTCTTGACGGGCATAAATAAGAAAGATATTGATTACCAGATACTGGCAAAAGCCCTGTACTTGCTGACACTGTAAGTCTTAAAAGTGGCCCTACTTACTGGTTTAAATGATGTTTTCCATATTCATTCTGTCTTTGCTCTCAAGACCATTTAGCATCGGCAGGGTTGCAGAATAAGAAAGAATAAGGCTTAATGATGGGGCAGTGATATTGATCAACCTATTAACCTTTTGATTAGATTCTAATTTGTTCTTCATGTCCATATTTGTGATTGGTCATTTGGTGCTTGGTGCTTTGCCCTTCTTTAAGTAAACACAGTATAAACTAGATTTAGAAAACTAGTGTCATCTTACTTAGTTAATAACCACCATTGTATGTCAGCTGGATTTGTAATGTAAAAAAATCACATCGGCAACAGCAATGGCAAACAAAAACAATACAAAAGATAAACAATTGACTACAGATGCAACATGGCAAAGCAGCAATGGTGTGATGTGACAGAGCTTCCCTTTACGGTACGTCATGCACAAAGATTTGCTTGAGTGACTGGAATCCTATCTAACCCTCCACTTTATTGTAGCAAGTAAAGAATTTTAACATATTATAATGTATGTGCTGCTAGCATAATCTCTTAGTCATCTTCTAGTCACACAACCTAATACAAGTTAGTTATAATATATTAAATCTAAATTGGCTCTTACATATTATCAGAAGAGCAATTTACTGCTATCTGTTTAATTTAATAAAGACAAAATTGATTTTGTTTCCATTAAAAATGAGGTCATTAATTGGCTGGCATAATCGCATTGAATTTTCATTAAATAATTACAAAAACAAATGCTTGTTTAACAAACATTGAATGATAACACTCACGTGGTAAATATTAACTGCCACTAAGTAGTTATCAATAAAGTTGCCAATTGTAATTTGGAGTGGGACTCTGGTGATAGTGGGATAGGAACATAGCCAATAATCTGCAAAAAGTGCTATATTATACTTCTTGTAACAATGTACTATTAAACTCTGTCTGTCTGACACAAGATAATCAGTGGTGTTCTTTAAGGGTCAGGGAAGATTAAGAAGTTATTAGAAGTTAATGTTTTTTTCAAAAAGGACACATTTAACTGTTGTTTCACATGTGTAAATGCATGTACGTCTCACTTTAGAAATGCATTATGTAGTGTGTATTGGTGTTCTGTGAGAGCTCTACACAACAAACAAACTTCATCTCTTAATGAGTACTGATTGATTTTTTTCACTTGATGAGGAGACATCTATTTTGCCTCTAATAAGTGCTAATCTCATTAGAAGTTTTGCTTTTTATGGATTGTTCAATTTGGAATAGTTCTGAAGTTCTAGCATATAATGAATGTGACAAAATTTTGCAGAGGTCCCTGTGCATGCACACACTTCACTAAATGAAAACCATGTGAACTGTCATTTTGCAAAGATTTTCTGTGTAATGTTTACATTCAGTCTCTTGAGAAAGATGTTTATCCTATGAATTACTGAATAACCTCTGCATTTTTAAAGGATTTGGTCCTCTCAGTTGGCCTTAGATTTTTTCAGACATTGTAATGTGTGTGAGAGAGTCATATCAGTACTGCGCTGGATATTTATGATGGCATCTAGCTTAGTCCTAAAATACAGCTTCCAAGAACTGTAAGCATGCAGTAATGATAGTAGTACTAGTAGTATTATTATAAAGACATACTAACACATCAAATCGTGCTGGGTATTATTGAAGAGAATAAAATAAAGTGTTAAGTGACTTAAAGCATTCAGCTTAAAGGTTTTTTTTTTCTGATTTAGACTTCAGGATACTTTCGCAACCTTTCAATCTCATGTTCAAGAAGACACTATTTTATTTGATGTCAAAACAGGAAGCAGGTCAAAGAGGAAAAATAAGGTGGAACTCATTCTTTCAGTTGTGCACATCAAATAAAGCAGATCAAAGTCAAACATTAAGAACAGAAATTCATCTCTGAACTTTATCCTCACTGTAAGTGTGTGTGTACTCCTGCATGTCTGTCTGTTTCTGTGTGTTTCTTTTGTTATTTCTCTGACATTGACAAAGAAACATCAAACAGAAATACAGTTTTTCTTGAAGATGTTTGGTCTGTCACATGAAAGTGATCACATCTATTAGTTTACAGTGCGATATGACTGTATCCCACTGTACTTTTTTTTTTGTACAAGTTACCAACCTACCTGTACTTGCAAATGTTGTTTTGTAAGGTTGTCAACATTTTTGAATTCACTCTTGGAGCCGCTTTCCTCTCATCCCAAGCACACATGGCTCAGTATCTATGGCAATTCAATGCAAAGCTGCAGTGTAATTCGCTTCGATGTTTACAACCTTCTCATATAACATTGATCGACGCTGCATGGCTGCACAGGAGGCTTAGTACACACTCTGTATGCTTGGCAGTGGAGTGCTCCTGACCTCCTATTGACAGTTCTTATACTGGGTGTCACCTTGTGGATCAATTCCCTTTGCACAATAGAAAAGCGAATGCCACCCCACCTCTCGGGAGCCACCATACACAGTATGTCAAAATTTCATATGGATGATGTTTTGTTTTTTTGTTTTTTTTGGGGGGGGGGGAGTCTAATTGTTCCCTCAATGCTGGGAATAAATCTGCCTGCAAAGCATTATTCCAATCAAAAACATAATCTCCTAAATGTTTGTATTCATCAACCCTGTCACCTCTGCTAATCCGTGCCTTTGCTTACTTCTCATTGGCATCCTGGACTTAAATGCTGCTTTCCACATGAAGTCATGAATATTTAACATCGTTGCTGACTCATAGAGAGTGATTTTAATGCCAGCACCTAACAAAAGATTTTCATTTTTTAACATGTAAATGTGGAAGAGACAATTACAAAGCAACAACAAGAGGCTTTTATTCCATCAGTGATTCACAACCCTAATCCCTCCTCTCAGGCGATTTGTCCTCCCACTGGTGGAGATTGAAAATGTGACGTGTCTCAAGCTTATGGCCCAAACTGCCATATCCTATTCATACAGTATTTGTTTATTATTCTGTCCGACCTTTATTTTCCCTTGGCCCCATGACAAATCGTGTTTAATATGAAATGTCTTGACTGATATACAGCCGAGTGTGTTTTGAATACAGAGTGTGCTCAGACTTGCCTGCTTGTGTATTCCTGTGTTATATTTACTTTGATGGCAAATAAACATAACCAGTCATTCTTGAGGAGTGGGATACATTTCAACTGTGAGACCAAAAGGAGGGATGTACCACAAATATTGTAGACTGGTGGTGAGTGAGTAAACCCGCAGGAAGCAACCTTTCCAGTTTAAGGTGAAAGGTGAGAGAGAAAGAGGTCAGCCTGACCATCCGCTCTGTTCGTTAGTCCCAGATTAAAGCTAGGCTTACTATAATTCCCTTGTAAAATAGTCTTTGGAGGTTGGTGCCATGATTGATGAAACAAGCAAGACATCCTTTTGTCAAATCTGCGTTTGCCCATAGTGGCCCCTTTAAAGTGATAAAATGGACATGTGGTGGCATGAAGGATTATTTGAGAGTGGAGCCTACGACCAGCTTATAATACTAGACCCGTATTACAGTTATATGTAAGCTTTCTGTATACATACTTTTTAGCTCAAATCTATTAAATTAAGGCTTTTGTTAACTCAGCAGTTTAAAAGAGGGACAGTATAGGGGTGTTTATACCAGTAAAAAGAGCAAAAATCCAAGACGTGGTTGTGGTTCTGATGATATACCTGAATCTCTGTTGCAGTAATTTGATTTCTTCTCCTTTTTTAATTAAAACATGACTCCAGCTGAACCAAATGCAAACTCATAACAGTACAATGAATTGTAGGCTATCACATTTCATTTGCCTGTAAAAAATCTTCCTTGTTGTAGCCTTAATGAGGCAATTGATTTCATTTGACACATATTGACGTCGGTTGTTGTTTCTTTATTTTGCTCAGGGAAATTATGCAGATTGCAAGGCGTGAGCAAGGAAAGGGGACAATGCCTTAAGATGTGTCTCACCAGCTGTGTAGCATATGGTATTCTCATGCTTTAGTATACATTATGCAGTGTTCCATCCCACAGTGACTGAATAATAAAGGTACCACACTGTTACCGCTACAGTGATGTTACTGCTTCAGGTGCTTGAAAACTACTCACAATAAAATATCTTGCTTTATGTTATTTCTTAAAGCTGAGAAGTGCTAACATATAAAGTTTATTGTATCATGGCAGCACATTTTCATTTAAACACTATATGATTCACTGACTGACATCTATATTGTATACTGATAATCATTTCTAAGGTAAAAACAGTGTAGTTACATCATGGTTATGTTATGGCAAAGTGTGATACTCTTTCTTAGTTTGGGGCTTTTTTTGCACTCTACTAAACCATTTATTATTAACACCAACCCAAAGCAATTTGCATGGCTTAGCCTTCTCCCTGAAGCTGTTTCACAACACAGCATAATTATAAATCTACAACAGTCACTCAGAATGTCTACACATTTAAGGGCTAAAATCCTCTTTAAACTTGCTCAGCATTGTTAGTGTCATGAAACTATTCCAATATTCCTGTCCCACAAGGCACTTCAGTTATCTGGATTTGTACATAGCGAGCCAAGGTGTATTGTCTTCCTCTTTTATTATTGATGGCACTATGCTCTAGCCCCTGACAAAGCAGGATGGACTGGTCTGCAATGAACCTTGTAAAAGAGTCAACGGCTTTGCATCAATCCACTTGAAGTGAACATTAACCACTTAAGTTATATCAACCCAAGGTGAGGAGAAAAGGAGATTAAACAGGAATCAGTGAGTATTATAGCAGGAATATTTTTTTTACATGTATGTTTTTACAATGATTGCATGTAAGAAGTATATGCAGTAGATGCTACATTAAGGTATAATTTATTGTGAAATTTGACAAAAATGTGTCTTCAAAAGGTTGTAAATGCATTTTGGTATCCAACGCTACAATGCTATGAAAAAGTATTGCCCCTTATTCCTGATTTCTTAGTGTTTTGCTTATTTGCCACACTTAAATGTTTTAGATCATCAAACTAATTTTATTATTAGTCAGAGTTAACCCAAGTAAATACAAAATGCAATTTTAATGATGGGGGGAAAAAGCTAGCTAAATGTACTTGGCCTAGCCCTGTGATTATCCCCCTCGTTAAATTGTGAATTAACTGTGATTACCCACATTTTTCGGAAAATTGAGTTCAATTTCACTAGCCACACCCAGGCCTGATTACTACCAGACTTGTTGAATGACCAAAACGACTCCATGAGCACATCAACGACTCATCAAGGATACTACAAAAGAACCCAGAACAACATCTAAAGAACTGCAGACGTCACTTGTCTCAGTTAAGGTCATTTTTCATGATTCAACAATAAAAAAGAGACCGACCAAAAATGGCATCCATGGAAAAGTTCTAAGGCAAAAACCACTGCTGAGTAAAAACAACACAAAGGCTTGTCTAACATTTGCCAAAAAAATACCAAAACAAATTAATGATTGCCAAGAATTTGGGGAAAATAATCTGTGGAATGACAAGACAAACGTTGAACTTTTTGGAAGGTTTGCAATTTGTTACACTTGGCGTACAATTAGCACAACATTTGATAGAAAATAACCTTGTCACAAGATTCAAAGATGGTGGAAATAGTATTATGGCATGTTTCCACTTTGCTGCTTCAGGATGACCTGGATGACTTGCCATAATTAATGGAATCATTAATTCTACTGTCTACTAGAAAATCTTAAAGAAGAATGTCTGGCCATTAGTCCCTGCCCTGAAGCTCAAGTCCACTTCGGTTATGTGGAATTGAGCACACAGCAATGTGAAAGACTCATGGCCAGTTATCGCGAATGCTTGATTGCAGTTCTTGCTGCCAAGGATGGCCGACCAGTTTAGGGGGCAATTCCTTTTTAACACAGGGTGAAGGTAGGTTTGGATAGCTTTTTTTCCCGTAACAAACAGAATCACCATTTAAAAATACTGGCGGCCACCAGTGCTACCCCTCAGCCTCCTAGCAGATTAACCATTGGTAACAATTTTTAAATCTTTTTTTTTTTTTTGTTGCTTTTTGTTGCTTTTTTGCAACAACAAAACACCCCCCAAAAAACTATTTTAAAATCTTAGGTCACCTTATTCTCAAGTTATAGCATTTATTAGTATTTTCGGAACAGCTGATTTCTGACCTTGAGGTCAAGGTCACCGGAATTTGAACTCATCCAAGATTTTTAGTAGCTGCATCTATGGTATCAAATTGAAACTATGACGACACCCTGTAGGGTGGAGACAATACCCGCGAGGAGTAAAAGCTGCACTTTGTATTTATTTTTTTGAATAACCAGGCCCCATCTTATCTTAATGACCTTATCGTACCATATCACCCCTTTAGAGAACACCGCTCTCAGACTGTGGGCTTACTTGTGGTTCCTACAGTATTTAAAAATAGAATGAGCTTCAGCTTTCAGACCCCTCTTCTCTGGAACCAGTTTCCAATTTGGATTCAGCAGACAGACACCACCTCTACTTTCAAGATTAGGCTTAAAACTTTCCTATTTGCTAAAGCATACCATTAGGGCTGGATCAGGTGACCCTGAATCCTCACTTAGTTATGCTGCAGTAGGTGTAGGCTGCTGGGGGATTCCCATAATGCATTGAGTATTTCTTCTTCAGTCACCTTTCTCACTCACTATGTGTTAATAGACCTCTGCATTGAATCATACTTGTTATTAATCTCTGTCTCTCTTCCACCGCATGTCTTTTATCCTGTCTTCCTTCTCTCACCACAACTGGTCGTGGCAGATGGCCGCCCCTCCCTGAGCCTGGTTCTGCTGGAGGTTTCTTCCTGTTAAAAAGGAGTTTTTCCTTCTCACTGTTGCCAAAGCACTTGCTCATAGGGGATCATATTATTGTTGGGATTTTCTCTGTTGTATTATTGTAGGGTCTACCTTACAATATAAAGCATCTTAAGGCGACTGTTGTTGTGATTTGGTGCTGTATAAATAAAATTGAATTGAATTAAATTATTTGGGTTATCTTTGTCTAATATTCAAATTTGTATGATGATCTAACACGTGAAAGAAATCTGCAAAGAAAAATTACGAAATCAGGAAGGGGGTAAATACTTTTTTACTACGCATATGTGGACACATGGAGATAAATTGTAGGAAAATGTCATTCTCGCCTTCTTTGTTTTATACTGCCTGTTTAAGCACTAGTAAAACTGGATTATCTGCATAATGTTCACATCTGTGGCTTCCCTTTCTTATTGCACTAAAAGCTCAGCACTTGCTGTGATAAAAGAAAGATGGATTCTCTATGTCCTTCACCTTCATTTTTCACCTTGTCTGTGTACCACTCTTTCATTCAACTAAACAAGGCACAAGTGTAGTTCACATGCTTGTCCTCTCTAAGGGGACATTGGTTCATTCATTAAGACGTGAAGCTTGCTGTTTTCTCCAGCTTACTTGATTGACAGAACAGCTCTTCTATGCCTCTCTCTTCTCTCTCTCACCTGTCACAGCTCTGTTCATCCCACTGACATCTCACCAGCTCTCTCACCGGATCAAAGGATTAAGCCTGCGAGGACAGCAATTGCTCTGCTTTACCTGGAGGTTAAGACAGCAAATAACTAAAATGTAAATCGCAAAGCAGATATTCTCAGTGTGAATGAGTGTAATAAGGAAGATAGTATTTAGCAATTATGCCGCAATTATGGTGAAGTTTGAAAGTCTGTAATACATTCACCTATGCAATATTTGTAGGACACTTAGAGGAGTGTCATTGAAGGCTTGGTCTGACAGTGCTCTCTCTCTTGACGTTTGACCCACTTGTGCTCTAAGAAATTATTTAGATACTATTGAAGTGATGCTAAGAAGACTTAGCTCTTTTGTTAGCAGTGCAGCACTGTAAATATATATTTTGTTGCATTGTATATATTTAAACCTCAGCACCTCATTTACATTGTATTAGGTTCAAAGACAAACATTGTATAGCGAATGTGTAAAACCTGGGTCCATGGTGACTCCCATCTCTCACCCTGTGACACCTGGGATAGGCTGCAGTTCCACTGTGACTCTGAACTGGATAAGTGTAAGAAAATGGGTCTATAGAGCCATAAAGAAAAATATGAATTTTAAAAGATTTACCTGTAATCACCAATTTTACTTTGTAAATCACCAGACTGATTTACAAAGTACAGTATAAAGTGACTATAAGTGAGACTATTTAACTTTCACAAAGCAGTGGTAACCTCAGCCTTGGGTACCAGTAGTGGTATTTATAGAATATGGAAACAAATGACTTTGACTTGAAACATCTCCCTTGAGTAAAAGAGGTGATTTAATTTGAATTTAAAAATATAAGGGAATTGAAAGGCTGATGAATGGAGAATATACAGTATGTTTTGCTACAATGTAGCAATATTATGACAAAAGTAAACCTGTCTAAAAAGCGTTTGTAAGAAAGGAGACTATATGGACCACAAACCTGGTATTAAGATGTCTGTATCCTGAGGATAAAATAATGCCAATGTAATAACAGCCATAAACTTTTTTTTTCTCATAACTCATCCAATGGAAAAGAAGACGTCTAATTGTACAGAAATCTATGATTCTTCTTTCTAATGATTTTGTGGTTCCAGTCAGAACTTTACAATGGGAGTCCACAAACCTGCATGTGATGTTACAAAGGCTAGGTCCCTTTTTTCATGAACAGCATATGCTGTATGCTAACTTAGCAGGGTGCCCAAACCTTTGTTCATTCCCCAACTGGCAATGGGCAAGAGATAAGGTAGAGCCTAGACAGCTCTCTGACTTATTTCAGAGCTGAAATAAAATGTAACAGTGCATTCTAATTTTAAGAAAGGCTCATTCTAATGTCTGTTTGCTGCAAGTGTTGCATCAACACGATATGTAATTTTCACATGACCTCTGCATAAATCAATATATTGAAAGGTGTACATGCAGTATTATTCCTACAGCGTGGCATCCTGTTGGTTTTTCAAGATAATAGTGCTCTGAATGCTACAATAGCAGGGTTCTTCCAATTAAATTTGGTCAGTTCCACTCCTAAAAATATTTTCCTCTTTTGTAGTACCGTCCACATGTTTTACTATTCATTTCATCCTCATGAGCTTGCTAAAAGAAAGTCTTTGCCAAGCAGCCAAGCAAAGAAAGGTATTTGCATATCACTGGATTGTGTCGTCAAACAATGTAAACCCATGGCTCTTGATCTTTAGTATCTTTGTTAGTAGCCAAGGATCTGAGGCTCAACATATTCTCAACCACATAAAAACAGAGCATTGTGAACACAAGCATGCACTGAGATGAATGTAGAATTATCTGGAGACCTCATATGAGGGTGAATAACCACCCCTTCAATATCAGTGCTGCTTTTAGCCTCGTTTGTCTCGTAGTAGACAAAATATGCAGAATGTTTAGTCTTCTGGCTTTATTTTGAGGCATGTAAGTAACAGTTTGTGACTACAGACAAAAGTATATATGTTGTTTTTCTGTATTAAAGCAGCAGTCTGACTCCGGGCAGGTTAGCTTGTAGCATAGCAAAGTGCAAATATGTTTTGCAAGTAATATAGTCCAGATAAACAAGTTAGTTAGTTAGTTAATCTTTTAGTTTAATGATTGTACTTTTTTTCTGCACAAGAACAAAGGCTGTAGTTGCAACCCCTCAAGTCAAATATGCATGTTTTTGTCTTACTTTATGTCTGTGGAGGCACACCCAAGCGATTCCCTGATTGTTTTTCCTTCACTGTCTCTTCATCTTTCATCTACACATTTGCAATAATGAGGAAAAGATGGGTAAAAGTTTTTTGGGTTGTGGCATGATTCTCTATGCAACTGATTGACCACAATGGCTACACAGTTAGGGTTATCAGTGGTTATTGGTTTTGCATGCTACTTTTTTATTTTCATGTGAATTCATTTTTCTCACAACTGAGCTTGTGTGGATAGAAAAATATCTGTTCGTGTGGTTGTAGGTCTTCCTCTCTGTATACCTGCTACCATCAACTATATTTTCTGGAAACTATACCAAACTGACATTTTTTCAGTGACTTTTTCACGTTTGCATTTGTGCATGTATTTGTTTGTGCTGTTCCACACAGACTGCATTATTGCTCTATCAGCAGTTGAATGTCTACTTCTTATAGTAACCCAAGGACAGTAAAGCAAATAAAAAAAGCAAAATGTCAGCTTTTTTTATTTTCACTCACAAACATCTCTTCATTTGAGGTGATGACATTGTATGAATAGTGAGTGCTCAGCAAAGGTTTTGATGGACATGGAAAATGAAAATTTCCAGAGTGCAGTAGATTAAAGACTGTGGGATGGAGAGGGTAGACTTCTTGTTGGACTGCAAAATCTTTAAATAGGGTCTGATATTTTAAACATAATCTTTTGTTCAAGTGGGAGCAAGAACTATACAGCAATTCATTATGATAGGCTCTACAAAGAGAGGAGGTTTGACAGCACTGCTCACTAGTATCATATTATGCAAGTGCTACATTTTAAAACTCCCATGGATTGTTGCTGTAGTCACGTAAAATTCAAAACTGTTGCACTTTTTCAGTTCAAAGTGCTTGTATACAGAGTTATTTTCCTTTAATTATTCTATTTTACTGACAAATAATTGGGCTTCAGGGAAGTCTAAATTAGGTCTCAGAGGTGCAAATTGTAATCATGGTCACAAACTGCATCACACCTGCCACTGGGGGTCATCAATTGATGAAACAAGCAGGACCACATCATTCACAAAAATCAGAGCAAAATACTGAGGCCACCAAATCAAACACCCTCCCACTACCTGGCTACACCTTGAAATTCTGTTCATAAAAATTAGAGTTGGTGATGAAGAGCAGCCTGGTGGAGTCCAGTATCTGGCCTATTGTGGGAACTGAAAACCAAACTCTGGTCTGTAATAATAGGCCTAGTACCCTATATTGCCACCAGAGGACCCCCCAAGGGATGCAGTAGAATGCCTACTCCAAGTCAACAAAACTAAAAATCTTGTAGTGAAAATACTCCCCTTTCACAGCATATTATAAAAAACTATTTTGGTGCATCATCAGCATACTGTAGCCCTCATGTCCTAATATTTTTCCTTCTTTAGCATGAGATTAGATTGTTTGAACTTGGTTAATGCTTTTAATGCTGGTAATCATCACCAGAAAGGATGTGACTTCTCATTAAAAATAGGAATCATTTCTAACCACCGGCTATAACAATACTCTGCAGTGTGTTTAAGGGCAATCAAGGATATGTAGTTAAATATTAACCAATTTCAATTCCAAACACAGAGGGGGGAAAAATCTAACTGCATAAATTACATTTTCACTCGGATGGAATGTCCATTTGCACTTACCTGAAAAACATGCTATTAATTAAGAAATATGCAACACCTTTGTAATATGATTTCCTAATTTAACTTTGTTAAAAGCATTGCCAACCAACACCTTCTTTTGTTTTAAATTTGTGATTCAGATCCATAAAAGATATCTAGTGTAAGTGATCCACCAATTATGCACAGCAATTGGGGTACTGCTATACTATAATGAACAAATTAGATATCTGCACTCAGTCACTTTTTCTAAAGTCTGCCTTTCTTTCTCTGCTCTCAACACTCAGGAAAATATAATACATGAATTAGACAGAATAGCTTAAACCCCTTATACACTGGTCTTTTTAGCCCACACCATTCACATTTATTTAAAACACAAAAAAGACTGGGAAAGGTTCAGTTTTACATTATAGTGATTCCCTCCATTTTAAAATAATGTTTTTTTGAGGCACATATTAATCTTATATTAATGACACTGGGAAACATGAGCCAGCACAACCAGAAAATTATGTGTGGTTTTATTTGTGGTTACTTCTGAGAAATATTGTGACCATATTTTGGTTTACCATTGGTTTCAGTGCTATATTACTGTGGCTACAGTCTGCTGCAGTCATATACGTGGGAGTGCTAGCTTTCACGCCTTAGTAGTTGTGCTGAATGAGAGAGGCTACAATGCCTCAGGTAAGGAAGCATGGTGGTGATTTCCCTTTTCTTAACAGTTATTGGCATAACTGTGCACAGATCCGTGGAGACTTAGAATGACTATTTGAATGATTTTTCTCACTTCAAAAACTTTAGTTAATGCATAATATTTGTCTGGAGAAGACTTTGAAGGTGCAGCAATTACATTTTTCAACAAAGCTATACAATGAGTTTTTCTATTGTATTGACCTTTTTTTTTTTTTTTTATTAATTCCCG
>VUQG01002017.1:0-10323 GCA_015106755.1 Etia nguti | reverse complement strand
GGACAGAGTCTCCCACCCCATGCATGTAAATGTTGCTGAACTGCAGAGCTCCTTCAGTGACAGACTGCTGCATCCTAGATGCATGAAGGAGCGTTTCCACAGGTCCTTCCTCCCTGCAGCTGTCAGACTGTACAATCAGAACTGCTCCCAACAAACATAGAGGTTTACATCAGCGCTGTAACTTGCACTATTTTATCAACCGATTCACACTATAACCTGGGTTTGCCTCTTATCTGTATTTCAGTTTATTTAATTTAATAACTGTACAGTACTCTGTTTCTGGTAACCATTGTCCTTGATGTAAATATGTAAAAATTGTGTATGTTTCTGTTCTGTGTCCTGTGTACTGTTTGTTTGTATATGTGTCTTTCTTGCTGCTGTTACACCCAAATTTCCCCTTGTGGGACAATTAAAGGATTATTCTATTGTATTCTATTTAATTGTTTAGCTATTACTTGTTTACTTTGGTGTAGTATGGACAGGTCCATTGGACAGGTCTTTAACAGCTGTAAAACTTATGAAAATACCATTAAAAGTGTCATGCCCTCCTTCACATTTTCACATTTTCCAGTAGGTCAGATTGGAGTCTTTGGTGGGCTGATTTTGGCTACATGTGAGACTTCAAACAGAAGTAGCCAGATTTTAAAACATACTGATTATGAGTGTATAAATGTTACTGCAGTCTTCCAATTTGTATCTGAGATAGTAATTTCTAAGTCTTCCTCACATTGCCTCAATAAGTGATTCAAAGAAGTGTCAGACTGGCCTCTTGGTGTTATTCTATTTGGTTCAATAGTTCAAACATTCATCTAGCAAAGAGAGAAGTATTTTTTGGACATACCTGTTGAGACCTAAAAATAATCTGATTGGGGTATATCACAGTCTTTCTTCAAATGTTCAAAAGAAATAAAATGCCTTTGCTTAAAGATAACCTTCATACACCTGAACCCTCTATCGTGCCATGGCTTGAAAGATGTGTCTATGAGGAGGGAGCCAAAGTTGGGATTTGCCTGTATAATAGAAGTTATCGGTTCTTATGTAATGCTTTTTTTTTAAATGACGCATTAAATTATTTGACTGTTTCACTAGTCCTGAAAATTATAATCACAAACATATAACATGGTTATGATGGTCATGAAGAACCTTAGTCCTAGAAAGACTACACTGTAGGAAAAACTAAATGCAAGCATCAAGCTGGACTTGGAGCAAAGAGGATTTCTGTGTGGATGGAATCATCAGACTGTTCTACTTGTTTTTGTGATATGTTTCAACAGTGATAAATGTCGTTGCTATTTTATGAGACAGTGAACTTTAAAAGCATTTATATTAGTGTGGAAAAAACCCATAATTCAACAGCTTGTCAAATCACCTTAAGCAGAAATAACTTTAAGCAGTTACCTCCTGTATTATTTTATCATTATTATTATTTTTTTTATTTTACCTCTCAAATTGTTCCACTTTTCTTTATAAGATTGCTTAAGTTTAAACAAGTATGCAAAAGGTAACACTTGTTGATTCCTTTTCTAATTGTACTGCAATGAACTTTAACATTTATCATGCTAACTGACTCCAGTAGAGTCTGAGATGTAGATCTTGAGTGTTTTGTCTAAGCAACTCACCACAAATCTGATCTTGGGGTTTTGCTGGTACACCTATTTCCCCGTAGATTGTAGTGCTGTGTTAACACACACCTCAATGCTCCGGACCAACAAACTGCCAAAATATCTTCTTTAATAGAGGAGGTTGTACTTCCTGATGATCAGTTAATCAAGCACATTTGATCATCAGGAACGGGCAGCTGCTTAGCCACTTAATTACTATAGAAGTAGTAAGGGTGTATTTAGTTTTTCATATGACTTGATAGAGTTCTGAGGAATCTCCCTTTTTCACATGTTTGTGTTTCTGAGCAATATTTAAGTCTAAACTTTATGCACATTAAAAAAAAACAGTTGTCACAAATAACACTGAAGTTGTATTACTTAATAAACTAGCAAACAATGCTGAAATCAACAAATGACCTCCTAGTGGCTCAAAAACTCCCCTCCGTCTCCTTTGTCCTTCAGGCTCCTTCATGGTTATCAAGAAGGCATGCCTACACATGGCTCCTGATAAAAAGAGGAGATGTGGTGCCACTGTCATTTGCCACAGAAGATTCAGTGATTGCATGAACTCATAATTCATATTCATATATGGGAGTTAAAAAAAGAATCACCCTTGCAGGAAGCACTGATGCTTCCATATAAGTTCATGATTTATAACGCGTCTTTCTTTGTTTCTTTGTTTCTTTTATCACTGGGACAAATGTGTGTGTTCTAAATATTGAGTGGAACTTACTCCTGCTGCTACTCTGGTGGTATAAAATGCTAAACACAGCCTAGTGCACTGTCTGCTGCAAGCTGAATCAAGGGTGGCATGTGGGTTTCAGAAAGACAGAAATATTGTGACATTAGTTTCTTAAAGTGAATTTTTATTCTAACGTGAAAGGTTGATCCAAATGGCAGAAAAATACATCACTACTCACTCTTTAACTGCCAGAAACAAAAGTATGGTAGCTTAAATGCATCCAAGTCCAATGATTGAATGGTTAAGATGACACTTTACAGACGCACAGAGTAATTACAGAATAATTATTCACTGCATGATCCCCTAGTGATAATTGGTGCTAAAATATCTTTTAGCACCAATTACTGCAGAGCAATTCCTTTTGTGGCTTGAAATAGAGAACTTTATTTCACCAAGTAATTTCTATGAAATTTCCCAACTTTCTATGAGCATAGATGGAAGTTAAATTTATATGCTGTACTGTTTCAGGTCCAACTTTGAATCAAAAAAGCAAAAAAATTATTCATCCATCCATCAATAAATCAAAACGTAAGGGATCAGTCACACAGGCCTAGACGCCAGTCAGCGACCACCTGGTAGCCTTTGATTCCTAGGGAAAAATGTGTATTTCCCATCTGGTTGGTGAGTGGTTGATGAAGGCCTGAAAAACAGAGTGTTCACATTTAGAGGTGCCTTACCACTACAACCAACGCAGTTCAAAAGGTGCAACTTTTACTTTGAAAACAAACTTTCTCAGTTTCTGGTTTGAGATGCAAATCACAAGGAGGTTTTTGGTGCAGTACCATATTCTTCTTTGCAATATGTTTCATTCTAGGAGCTGCTAGAAACCTCCAGCAACCACCTGATGATTGGTTGCTGGTATAGTTTTCTCTATTTACCAGTGGTTACCAGGGGGTCAATCATCAGTGAATGGGGCTTAACTCAACTGGCAACAATCTCTAGAAACCACCGGTCGGTAAATACACTTTTTCCCTCACAAACAGTGGCAGACGGTCACCGATGGGTTTTCAGGTCTGTGTGACTAAGGCCTCCATATTCAACAATAACTAGTGTTCATCTGTTGTGTGGATCTCTCGTGGTAGAAGAAGCAGCCAACAGAGAAAAGTAGATGGCCTTGTGAAATAGGCTTCACTGTCAAAGGCACCCTGTTGTCTTGGCCCAGCTTCCTTTGTCCCCCTGTAATGTAGCTCACACTACTTTCTGTAATACTTACAGAAAGGTATTTTACTGCAATCAAAACCTGTAAAAAAAATTGTACTAAACATATTTTGTCACAAATTGTTGAAGTCTCGCTGTATTATTGTAGGGTGTTTACCTAACAATATTAAGCGCCTTGAGGCAGCTGTTGTTGTGATTTTTGGCGCTATATAAAAAAAAAGGAATTTATTTGAATTGAAGTTCTTCTTTTAAAAACAAGGGGAAAACTGCCAAAAGAAAAAAATGTACAGATTGTATATGGTTTAGATGTTTTTATAGATGTCACAAACACTCCCTGTGTAACCTGAAGTGCAGAGAGAATGTGCTTTTAATATTTAGTGCTTTGAATCTCTGGTTACAAAGGACAGTAAAATGTTACTGCCCAACACAAAAGTAGCAACCTGCAAATAGCAGATTTACTAGATGCCAGAGCAGGGTCTTTACCCTACAATATAAAGCACTGTGAGCTTCCTGTTGTTCTGACTTGGCACTATATAAGTAAAAATGAATTGGACTAAATTGAATGAAGAGCCTAATATGAGTGAATGTTGGACTAATAACAAGTGGTGGTTGATACTCTTGTTTCTTCATTTGAATAAGGAGCTCGGTGCCTACAGTGCTTTTGTCTTGTGTTTACAGGTTGTTGCCCTGTGACCAAAAAAGAATGTATGTAGATTTAAGACATCTATGAATAAAAAAGCATTTCTCTGAATAATTTTAACTTTTTGTGTGGTACTTCTCTGAGTCAAATCATTGTGAACGCTACGGTTTTTGAATTCAAAAAGAAAACTATTAAAATGGTAGAACAGGAATACTTTGTGATATTCTGGAAGAAATTACTCTACTGTGAAATGATCTGTGTGTGTGTGTCAGACACATATTGTGGCAGGAAGTAGCTCAAGGGCAGTTTTAGTAAGGCAGCTGTTGAAATCGTCTGTCCATCCGTTGTCAGCCTGTCTGTCAAACCCTGGAATAAGATGTTAAATGGACTGATTCTTACATTGTGCTTTTCTACTCTCCCAGAGCACTGTATACAACATGCCACATTCACCCAATCACACCCATTCTCACAAGCACTTTCTCTGTACTTAGTGCTTTCTAACTACATTCACACTCTGGTACCTGCATCGGAGAGCAACTTGGGGTTAGTATCTTTCCCAAGGATACTTGGCATGCGGACTGGAGGAGCCAGGGATCGAACCACCAACCTTTCGATCAGTAGGTGACCTGCTCTACCTCCTAAACTACAGCCACCCCGTTGTATGGCCCTGTTGTATAGTCTTTTATTGTAAATAGCTTGCTTTTCAGTGATGGCCATCATCAGTTTCTTCTGTGCCATGCCGGAGACAGTGGATGTCATAATTCTTAATTTTTACTGGCTTTATCATTTATAATAACTAACCATATTCCTTTGTTTTTTCATAAACCTTTTCTTCCTGTTTACGATGAAATTAGGTCTTCTTCATTGCTATTAACACATTCTTAAGCTGAGACGCAGCATCATTTTAGTAAATTAACCTTATTGATGAAATTGATAAGATCTTATTCTTTAAACATCTTCCTCTACACTGCTGATGGCAAGGTGGTACAAACTTGAGGAAACTAGTGACTTACCATAGCATTGTGATGTTTATATTTATCATCTGCTAAAATCTTAAATCACACTTGTTAAGCATTATATCGTTAACAAATGTCAATAAGCAAAACTGAAGTGAAAAGTACATCAAATCTAAATTTAGAGAACACTGCTTATGGTTCTCAATGTGATACAGGAAGCTACCACTGCTGTTTAAGTAAGCAGTTAGTTTTATTACCTTTACATGCTCTCTACTTGCTTCCATCTCAAAGATGCTTTTCTTGCACTGTCACATTCTCTAAGATGTTTTAAATTTTTTAATATTTAGAGGAAACTCACAGTGTAACACACAGCTGCCAGATCACACCATATGCCTGACACACACACACACATATAAAAAGTAGGCTGTTTGAGGCCAAGGGCTGGAGGCACTGCGCCACACGTTTAATTGGAAGAGGAGCTTGTTAAGTCCTCTCACGCTGCACATAAAGAAGTCGTTTGTGAAACATCAGTAAAAAGAGGATCCACAGTGTGTCTAAACTCAAATCTTTATTTGTACATTTTTACACAAATTGACTGTAGTCAAATAATTCAGTCTCTAGCAAGTAAAAGTCTATTCTTTTGTTAATGTTTGTGTGAATTCCACTGTGGAAATTAAGTTTTAAAGCCACCGAGCCCCCGTGGGTGTGTGGAGAATGACTTGTGCTGGTTCAAACACCAAGCTCAGCGAGGCAGCCTCAGAAAAAGCATTCAAAATCCCAGCACAAAAGAAGTCGTGTCCTTGTGCTACTGTAATGAACACTATGCCCCCACACAACTCCACACTGCTGGGGATTCTTCAGTTTCCAAATTCTCTTTCATCTTAACTTGCCCACAGACTTTCTGGCCCAGAAAGGTGAACTGTCATTCATTTTAGTCTGTTGGATACACGCTTAGAAAACAGACAAAGCAGCGGTTACAACTACATCTATTCAGTTAGGAAAGACAAACCAAAAGCAGTGGTAATAATTATTTGAGCTTGATATGACCTCCAAACAATCTTTAACCTTAGTCTTGATGAGGTCCAGATAATGATTGAGGGCATCAGCATGCATCAGCACGCTGCAGACGCAGGGTAACTAACTTTGGTTTTACTGATTAAATGAAACGAACTTGGAGCGCTTTCTGAATTTTAAACAGAAGGAAACAGAATATATCAGAGGCTGCAACCAAAAAGCCAACAAAGAGCAAAAGAAAAAGCTTCTTTAAATTCTCAATTATGCTTAGCTGTCAGCAATATTGCTGGCAATTTGATTGTGTTGCCTATGTAACTGAATGAAGAACTACACTGCCCTGGTGGCAAAGAATTCTCACAGCAATATACCTGCCAAAATTCCCATCTTTCTCTGGTTTCTCCTGCATTTTAAAACCATCTCCCAGCAGCCTTGTGTTTTGCTGTTTCTTCCAGGAACCTAATTCATGGGCTGTGTGAAGCTAGTTTTTGCTCAAACACACCAGCTGGATGCTGAATGAATTGGCTCCTGACTTCTATGTTGTTTGAGTATTTCAAGTCTCTGTACTGCAAAGACATCATAAAGAAGGTGACTTCAAAAGCACAGAAGATTAAATAACTTCAAGTCGAAACCCTCTTCAGATGTGCATCATAGGGAATTGTTGGAAAGGTATTTGCCGATTCGAGCTTCCAGATTCAGTAATACAAGAATAGAGCCCAATTAACAGTTTGATGCAAAGGGTTGTAATTTGTTGTCTATGATTAGAAAGAGGCAGAAGTGTGACAGCGACAATCTGCTGTGAAGTCACAATTAATATCTTGCTTAAATCAGACCATAATCCTTAATCTGTAATTAGTGTAACCATTAGAGGTCACTGGGACAATCAAACATACCTATGCTGACTTATAACGGTCAAATAACGTGTTTTTTGTTTGTTTGTTTGTTTTATAAAAGTCAAAATAAAATCATTTTACTGAAAGGGGACATTATAATGAAACTTTAGTATCATACTGATTTTGTTGCTTTCAGCATGAAACTAATTGTGACTTGCCATACAACAGTGCTTATC
Source organism: Etia nguti (assembly GCA_015106755.1). Taxonomy (NCBI): domain Eukaryota; kingdom Metazoa; phylum Chordata; class Actinopteri; order Cichliformes; family Cichlidae; genus Etia; species Etia nguti. The sequence continues at coordinate 3,146 of VUQG01002017.1, read as the reverse complement.
CATTATATATGTACAGGAAAGATATGACTAAATCCAAAACTATTTTATTTAGTTTCATGTTCTGTTGAATAGAAACAACATCTGAGGATACACTGACTGGGGAATCACTGTTCCTGGCAGGTTGCAAAGACACCCCATGATTCACTATAAAAAAGAAAACTAAACCTTTATGTTCATAAACTGAATTTCCTGCATGTTCCTGCAGGTCTGCATGTTGCCATTGAATAAAATCTTCCATGCCTTTCAAGTTCAGAATCTTGTATCTCTCAAAATGAGTGGGTCAACTTTCAAATTCAATATATAATTCAACATGCTGTTCAACACACTGCTTTTTAGAAGTTGTTTTTGTAACATGGAGGAGACAGAATCTCTGTGTGCATTGTGAAAGCAGAATTGGAAATACTTGCTGTAAAAAGCAATGTACTTCTGTTTCCTTTTTTGGAACATGATATACATAACACTACATCGCAACATTGCTTTTCATATTTAATCTATGCATACTTTTACAAAATGTTTGAGAGTATATTGTTGTCTGCTGATAAATTGGGAACCTGTCCAAGGTATAACTATGCATTTTGTGCTATGATGGCTGGAACTGGCTCTGAGCAGTATCTTGTTATCCTCAAAATACACACTAAAATTACAGTAAAAGGTTTTTTGTTTTTAATAAAAGGATATTTTTAACAAATACATAATTGTAATGTCTACACTAACAATCCAAGACATTATGATGACTGACAAATAAAAGCAAATACTGAACATCTGATAACAATGCCTACAATGCCAAGAATCAGGAAAACATTAGAGCCTTAGGTGAACAATCATTTAAGGCCCCAGTCTCATGGATCTAGGGACTGGTTGACAACTACCAGTCACTTTGGAAAAAATATGTATTCCCCTATCCGGCTGGCGAGTGGTTGCAGGAACTTGTTTGCTGTCTAAAAGAGATAGAGTGAGTTGTCTATTAGAAGAAGTTATCAGAAGATCAGTTGTTTAGTATCTGGCTCACCTAGTCTGGATGTTAAAGTATCTTTTGGGTAAGATACTAAAACTCAAGTTACACCTGATGCATCGAACACAGAGACATATATGTTGCTGCACCAAGAATCTTCTTGCAATTGCTTTGGCCACTAGCAGGTTGCCACAGATGCCCATATTTTATATAGAAGATGCTGTCTTGTTGTGTTTGCATCACACATTTTCAAGTTTCAGTACTGCTTGGTGTTTAGATAGCAAGTGTTTGCAGACAAGTCAGCATCTTCCATGCAAACTGCAGATGACCATGGCAATTTGCTAGTGACTAAAGCAATTAGAAGCAGGTTTTTGGTGGACCACAGTTATTCCAATTTCACTCAGTGAAATCCAGCAATCACTCTCACACCAGTTGGGAAATACAAGTTTATTAGAGGTCTCCACTGGACGTCAACCAGTCTCTGGCCTGTGTGACTAAAGCCTAACATGTTAGAAGCACTGAAAACGAGCAGTTGTTAATACCTGTGCACTTTTGACAAAGGTCAAATCATAAAAGCCAGGGTACCTACTGTATTCTGGTTCAAGAACTAGCAAGAAAAGGAATCAATGACAGTCTTGATGCATGCTCAATCTTCCAGGTAAGGAAATCCCAAAAACTTGATTCTGTTAATCCAGATGTAAAGTTTTTAGTGGGAGAAACGTTTCGTCACTCACCCAAGTGACTTTTTCAGTCTCAGCTGACTGCAGGTTTCCCCAATCTTATAAAGAGTGCATTTGCATAATGACTGAAACTAGCACCATTGACGAACAATGGGCTGGGAGGTCAGTTTCTTGATCATTAAAATGCAAAATGTCATGGGTCGGGGGGGGCACAGTCAAGTCAAGGGGGCCATTTAGGTGAAAATGACCATTGATCAATTGTCATTAATTAATGGTCATTGATTGATGGTAATTGATCAGTGGTTGTTGATCAGTTGCCATGAAATTTGCATATTAATGATCAAGAAACTGCCCTTTGTTCACCAGTGGTGCTAGTTTTAGTCTGTAACAGAACCAGAACAGACCCAATGACATGCTCATGCTTTCCAGGATCTTTGCAGCATCTTTATTCACACTCAATCAGCACAGACCTTTAGCTGGCGAGGCGTGATTACCGATGCCGCTCATCTGCCTCCTCTGCAGCGGCACCGCAGACCACGCCCCGCCACACAGTCATTACTCAAATGTACTCTTTATAAAGTTGGGGAAACCTGCAGTCAGCTGAGACTGAAGAAGTCACTTGGATAAGTGACGAAACATTTCAACCACTGAAAACGCTACGTCCAGATGTACAGAATCAATGAGAGGTTATTGAAAAAAGTATTGGGATAAGTGACATCCACAGTGCTTTTTGCTACCTACCAGTCCAGTCTCAGAGCACAACCTGAAATAGTCAGATGAGAATTCAGATGCAAATTAATGTAACAAATGCATTTCAGTGGTAGGTATATCTCTATTTCATGTCTCCAACATGTATTTTGTCCAGACAAAGCAGGCATACATCCTTAATGACATATAAGTATGGAAATGTTAAAAATATACGAAAATCTGTGAAAATCTGTGACATGTAAGACTCAAACGTGAATGTGAGCAGCAAAAAGAATCGACCAACTATCAACCCTTTAAAACTTATGAATATGCACTTTTTTGCCTCTTAAACATTAATAATCTTCAGTTTGTGAACATCAAATTAATCAGCACATATGAGACAAGACATAAGGACATAGCAAGGGACACACAAGTAATAATATGAAGTGTAACACAAAAATTGATAGTTTATGTTCAGAAACACAAATGAGTAGTTTAGAGGAACTATTTCACAAAATGGTATGAGATTGTGTTATTCTTACAGCACTGAAAAGAGGTGTAAGGATATACATTTTATTACTAAAATTATCGATCCTATACTGGAATGTATACAGAAATACTGGAATGCTCAGTGTCTGCTATGCCATGTTTTCTGTATTAACTTTCAGTCATCGAGCTATCAAACCATTGAAATAACAAGTCAAAACTTGTACCTCGGGCTGTGGGTGGACAACAAACTGGACTGGTCATGCAACACGCAGCACCTGTATAAAAAAGGCCAAAGCAGACTGTACTTCCTCAGGAGGCTGAGGTCTTTTAACATCTGC
>VUQG01002016.1:23146-33349 GCA_015106755.1 Etia nguti | reverse complement strand
TTGAACTGTCTATATTCTGTATGGAACTATGTGCTATCTATTGTTTGAAAATTCTTTTATCAAGACCTACATTTTCCAAGATTATCTCTCAATTGCAATATATACTTGATGGAGGTGAAAAAAAATCTATGCATTAATGTTTAAAAGTCACTCCCCTATTACCCAGCTAGAAGATGAGTCTGTGGTAGGTCCACAAGTCTTCTCTTGTGCTTTAGATAGATAAACTAAAAAGATAACACTGATGAAATCAGATGAGTTCACTTTGTCTCCCTCTGTGTCTCCTATGTACAAAGCCAACCCGGGTGGCAATGTGTCATGTCTCAGTAATCTTTTAGTCACACATAAGTCTCCTCCAGGGATAAATAGTAGACACCACACAAGTATGTGGTAAGAACTGTGGCTTTAAGGTTCTCTTTAAGAGGATATACCCAAAGCTCTTGAATAAACATCTTATCTTTTAAGCCTCAGAAAAACTAAAAGTAAAAAAAAATGTATCTAAAGATAATTTCCTTGAATTCAGTACATCCTGCACACAGGACACCAATGAATAAAAACTGAAAAAGAATACAGCTGAAAGCCAAGCAGTTCAAAGAACACAGTTGCCATTGCAACTTGATCTAATCATGATGAATGTTAAAAGTATCCGTCCATCCAGACCCTAGTGTAGATGTAACACTGCAAAGAAATGTCACGTCTAAAAGAGAGTCTGAATGTGCCTTGCTTCTATAGCAAGCTTTTGAACGAGTGAATGAGATGAGTCGCCCCCTACTGGCTATGAGAAAAAAAATGCAAGTTTAAGGCAATCCGGATTGCCCACTTCTTTTTTTATATAGGTTAGTCTCCGGATGTTTGAATGTGGGCAAAATAAGCAAGAGCATTAATTAATTTAGCCTTCATTTATTCAGTAAAACAAACCGGCTCTGATCATTTAAAAATATTTTACACACAACTTGACAGTATACTGTCAAGAGCGATCCTGCTCATGGCGCCGATTGGCTAGTCGTTCATCCTTCACCACGCCCACTCACAGACACAAAAAAAATAAATAAAAAAAATTAAGAAACCAACGTTTCATGTAACGTTATCACATCATTCTACCTAGTGAGGTGGACAGCTGGCTGAAAGGGCCAAGGCCAGCATATATGCCTATAAATAGAAACTAATACGTAACTATACTGAGCTAATTAATTTTTACAATCTTCAAAGCACAGCACGGTATTCCTCCTTTGTTAGCAGGGCTTTGATTTTTGAATGACAGGTATTTAGTCTTATCATGGAGCCGAGATTGCCCCCATAAAACAGGATGATGGACTTCGTGCGTGCACGTCTGCACATCTTTGCAAAGCTTTAGAAAACTCTGCAAACTTTTAACGCCCATGCACTAGTGATTATGTCACTGGTAAAGGCTGACATTGTAGCTTAGACAAACGCAAACAACCGTTTTGATTGCTAGAGCTGTTGCATTTAAACTGATGCAAGAAATGGTCTATTAATTTTATTTGCGCATCAAGTCGCATTAATGATGCGCCTGCTGCGGCGCAGGAGACAAGTCTCTACACAGGACGAACCGGGCTACTCTCTGAAACTTGCTCTTCTGCAGTAACTTCTTGCTCTGCTCCCCCTCACTCCCTCAAGGAAAATAGACACTGGTCCAAAGTACACTCCTCCCCTCCTTCCTCCACAGACACGGAGCTTTCTCCCTCTTTAAACCATGATCTGGCTCCCAGCTTTCCTCGGCGCATGTTTCCCCTCTGAGCTTGGTCGTGTCATGACACAGTGCAGCGAAGGGTCGCAGTGGTCCCCTCTAACGCCACGGGAACCCCAAAGACGTGGACTCTTTTCTAGTGCTTTGAGTTTGGTTACATGAAATATGCGATGTTCGCAGGACTGCACGGTTCTTTTTCTGCTGCACTTTGTTTTGAGTTTGGCAGCTGGCCACGAAGGGCTCTCAGTCTCTGGCAGTCTCCTCTCCTTCTTTGCAGAACAAGGTCAGTGTGCTGTGGTGCAATTCTGTGCATGGTCCGACTAAGTTCATGACTAAAAGAATTTGTACCGTTAAGTGCATATCACAGTCAGTATGCACTAAAGGTAAAATATCTGTATAATTTGTGTTTAAACTCTGTTTTGTAGGTCAGTTGTCAGAGTCCGAGCTGTCCATTGTCCACCCAGTGAAAACCGGCGCTGATGGAGGATTCATCTCCCACTCTTTGTCTCACCACTTTAAGGGTGGGAGAATCAGGCGAGACTTGCAGTCCCATTCTCAAGAGAAAGAGGTTTACTACAAGGTCCTCTTCAAGGGAAAAACTTTAATGTTCAATTTGACTGCAAACAATCACCTGGTTTCAAATGACTACATCCTGGAGAGCAGGAATGACGGTGCCAACAAGACTAAGCATCGTCTTTCTGATGGAAATTCTTGCCACCTTCTTGGCACCGTGGAAGCTTCTGATGTGCGAGGAACTGCTGCCATCAGCACCTGCAGTGGGATGGTAAGGTGTCACAGAGTTTTATAGCTGTAAAGTTAATTTTATTCTCACTCTCATTCATCAAATTGAGCTGGTGGATGCATGTCCTTAAATCAACATGCTTTTATCATGATTTTTTTAATTACACCAGATAGCAGGTATCACTATGGGTATACTGGTATGCGTTTTAGGCAACTCCCCCATCTGACAGTACCCTGTCTGTTAGTTTGCTCTTCAGAGACTTCCCGACACTGTTTGCTGAAGGACTGTGCTGCAGACCTTCTGACGACTGCTGCTTCTCAGACTGACATGAGACCCTTTCCGTCTTCTTTGTGGTTCAGATGTTTTCGTCTTCTTTCACCCTCACTCACTCATTCATAAATTTGCATTCATGGATTATCTGTTCCTTTAGAGACACTTTGCAAACGCCAACAGGATGTGAGAAAGTTTCACTAATAGATCTTGGCACATTCTTGTGTGTGAGTGGAGCAGTAAAGTTTGACAGATGGAGAGAGAATTTGAGTGCTTTTTTATTTAACTTGGGCTATAGTGTTTCTGTTCAAATAAGCAGTTTAACTATAAAGCAGAGAGAACACCTGGACAGCAGAAATACAGAGTGATCCAATATATGAAGAAATATTTTTTTTAAATAAGACGTGAACAATTTGTGGTTCTCTGATTTCTGAGAATTTAAAGTTGTAATCCATCTATTCAGCACACAATCTTATTTCAAAATGAACCCTGGGGTTTTTAAGTTTACACAGTATTACAACATTTTGAAATGGCTAAAAAGTAAGAGTACGTAGAAGAGGATGAACTTCCTGCCTTTGAAATGATAGGATGTGTCACTTTTAGTCACAAAGAATGTTTCAGTGTTCATGTTTGATTGTGTCACAGCAGGAATTCCACTCCTGCAGGGTCTTGCCTCCTGCCTCTGTGTTATGTGCGTGTGGGTTGCCCTGCATGTTTACACAGTTCATTTGTAACATGTGACTCAAGACGAGACCAGAATGACAGCCAGCCTAGCAACATAATTTATATTTGACCCATTTCACAGCCACTCATATAATCCTAGAAGGAAAAATGTGTCGCGTCACTCTAAAATCCACATATCTGCAGCCTAATGGCGTTCTGAGGATTTTCCTGCAACGCAGAATTCCCCAGTTAGTCCCTTCACTCCAACCTACGAGGGAAACTGCTGTGATTTATTACACGGACTTTCTGTTCTGTGAAAGAAGGTTTATAGCTGCTAAAACCAAATAGAGACCACTAAACAGCAAGACTCAGCCAGACAGATGTGGGAGTGAAACCCTACCAGCTGCTGCAGAGATTATTCACCCTCACGAGACAAGTAGAAGTGGACTACTTACAAATAGAAATTCAAAATAATTATTTGTTAATGTTGCACAAAGCATGAGTTGCATGCTTTTGCACGAATAGGAAGCAAAAGGGATGGAGAAAAACACTTTATACAGCTCAGTGATTCCTGATTTTAATTGATATCAGCAATTAAAATTAATAAGTAATAACACCGAGTTGTTTCAGTTAAATTGTTCAGCTCCTTCATGCTTTGTTGTAGTGAAGATAATTTCTCTATAAATCTTCTCTGTAACAGTTAGCATTGTTGTTGTCTTTAAATTCAGAGCTGACTGGAGAAAACAATGTAAAATCTTGTATTGTCAGAATTGTATAAGTTGGAACCAAAGACAGTTTTCACTTTTTATAGTCATAATAAATGAGTTACAATTAAAATATTTGACCAAATGTGACAAACTCCACCCACTGGGCAGCAGTCAATAGAGCAGCGCCATGATTCTTCGTTGTCGTAAGGCCACAGTGAAGCTGCTATTACATTAATGCCTCCACCTGCAATTTTAACATCCTGCTTCTGGTTGCAGGATGTGGTTGACAAAAACAAGGGCGCAGTTGCTCAAAAAAATACATTTTTGCATTAAACTGTGTCTTTACAGCATGCAGGTAACCCTTCACCTTTTCTATTTACTGCAAACATGGAACGATGAGGTGGATGGCAAAAGGGTGGAAAATGCTTTCACTGTTCCTTTTATGTTTCTATGGTAAAACCATTAATTTAGGGAAACCTAAAGCTTTCTCAGTGGAGACTTTTCTAATCCCTGAGGCCCAACACGAAACAAGAACTTACAGGTTCAGACCTATTATACTGGTATTTTCCCCACTTAAATGCATGTTTGTTCCACCATGCAGATGAAAAAATGGCAATAATCTCTTCGACCTCTCAGAAAGAAATGAGCTCACACATGGAATCATCTTATGAATTAAAGAGAGAAGAGAAGCAAGTGTAGGGAAACATGCAACAACTGATAAAAAGCTAAGAATAAATGCAAGTTTGTTTGCTAGTAAATTGTTGTGATTAATCATATTGCAGTAACAAGCACCGTTTGACCCCACCTCTCCTCGTGTCACTCTAATCACTGCAGAGTCCACAGGCTATATAAAAGAGACTTTATTTCAGACCTAGTTGGCCAGCACTCAGAAACCCACAGAAGCAGGAAACAGAAGAAAAGCAGTTCCATATGGCTGATGTATTTAGAGCACAGACCTGTGTTATGGTAACCTCCCCTGGCTTTGCCACCTAACACCCAAACAACATGCTTGCTCAGAGAAAGGGGATTATTGGTAAATGGGGGCTGAAGGGGAAAGAGCTGGTCAAAGTGAAGACTGATATCCAGTTTAATGCTGTTGTCACAGGAATTCAGGATTTCATTTTTCAACATTCTTCACTTTGTTAAAATGGGAAGCAAAGTCCTTGTTAGTATCCTTGCAAGTTTCCTTTGTTTGTTGAGCAGAGGCATCACAAAGGATCTGCACCTAGTCACAAGTAGCACCATAAGCATACTGTACAAGCAAATGCAGGCCATGTTTCACAGTAGACCAGCATTTGGTATGCACATCATGCAGAGAAATGGTCTCAGTGTTTGGAAGGGCCTCTCTGTAGCATTCCTGCCTGGCTGTTCTGTACTCCACCACCTGCCTGTGTCTGCTGGGACTGACTTTTGTTTTCCCACAGGAATACATACAGGAGACTATGATAGCAAGCATTACCAACACAACTGCCCATCACATGCTTGATTTATTTTCATACAGTCTATGTTTTTCTTGCAGGAAAATGATACGACTCCAAAAGCAAAGATATGATGACATATTATTCCAGTCACATAGTGTTTGCATGAGATATAGAGAAACAGTGAAATCAGCTGAGTGTTCTCTGCACAGGGCCTCCGGGAAGTCTTCCCAGCTGACTGTAGATATATCACCATGCATGCCTTGCAGATGAGACCACCGCAGCTCTGGGGGCTCTGGCTGAAGGCCATGCTCTGAATAAGTTCTCTTTGACCTTTGTCAAAATTGTCTTTAATTTGAGTTTGAACAAAAATAACCAAACTTCAGACATATACAGATAAAGTTTGTTTAGTACTTGCAACACCGTTGCTTTTGGAATGACTGAAAAAACATTCCCTAGCAGCATGTTTCACAAATTCATTACAACATATTGTAAAGTAAAGTAATCTTTTCAAAGACACCCCAAATTTGTACTTTCTGAACTCCCTGAATCAAGCGATGGGATATTCAGCCAGTGACTTTTTTTCTTCTTTTAAGAAACAGATGTGAAACTTGTCAGGATGACCCAGAAAGCTGAAACTACTACTACAGTAAACAGTGGGGTAGATCCCAGAACCACAACCAGCCAAACCATAAACACTGCATGGCCTAATTTTTCACATCTGCCCTTGGCTGCTGAAACTATCTGAAAAAATCCAAGAATCATATTCCTGTTTTTAAAAATTAATTTATTTTTTGTTCATTTTGCAGTGAAGAAAAAAAGCCTTTCTTTACCCAGCTGCACTGACACAGACTCTCTTCTTTCCATTCGACTGTTGAAAGACTGTTGGTCGTATGTCTGTCAGTCTGTGTTTTGCCAGTTGGTTTAATGAAGGAGGGACAGGTTCATCCTGGATCAGTCTGGGCATGTTTGGACTCATCTTGATTAAAAAAATAAAAGCCCATACAAACACTCACACAGTCACTTTAACTTAAACAACTTGCAACATTCCTCATGAATATTTTTATAAGCAAAAAAGTTGCATTTTATGCCTGATTGCATGCATGTCCTGTATTTTTTCATTTCTTCATATTTGTTTGTTAGGGTGTGCATTAATGTGTGTGTTCACCAGTAGACCTCACTGAGTGGCAAGTGAAGAAGCCGCACCAGTAAGAACACGTATTGGCATACTTAGCAAGACGTTGTTGTATTACTGCAGCAGCACAGAGAATGTGCCTGAGGGAAGGGGAAAGGTTGATATTCAGATCTGTTCACTAATGATAGCTTCTACTCAGATGGAAATTACTCTGGAACGACCTTTTTTAGCAGGTTTTAAAAGGGGACGCCTACGCCTCTCAGCTTTGTGGTGTGGAAATTGTAGAAGCACTATACTTCTTGGTGATTTGTTGTCAGGCTTTTAAGTGGTGTGACACAATAGTATGTTTGATAGGCTTTTTGTTTCACTCACAGTCTGAGAATGCCTGACGTTAGACTTAAATCCACATTAAGTCTTTGGCATGATTTGGGGATAAAATCTGTGACTGAGTAGAATACAATGATGATTGAGAGTGTAGATTTGCCCTAAAAAATAAGGTTGCTTTACCCACACTTAAACATTTTTACCATATACATTTATTCATTTATTCCATCAATGTATCTTCACAGAGAGGCTTCTTCGCCTTGGCAGAGGGACACTATTTTATAGAGCCCGTCCAGAAATCTTCTGATGATCCTGCAGGGAGTCCAGAGCCCCACATTATCTATCCAAGAGTTTCTACACAAAGTCAAAGAAAAAAACGAAGTCTTGAGTCCAAAAAGACGCCCAATCCCTGTGGAGTTCGAGGTGTGTATGTGAATTCTGAATTAGTGTGTGGCGTGTTTGTGAGTACTCTTCTGCTGGTGTTTGAGGATTTTTTTCCCTCTGGCTGTGCTTGTGTCAAGAAAGATAAGCCACAAGTGTACTGCAAATAATGTCTTCAATTATTCATGCTTTAGATGCTCCAACTGACTCCATCCAGGTGGAGACAGAGAGGGAGGAATGGGAGAGGGAGCATCAGAGAGGGGAGGACCAGGGTCAATCGCGTTCACAGCGCTCAGTCAGTAGAGAGCGTTGGGTGGAGACCATGGTGGTGGCTGACTCCAAACTTATCCAATACCATGGCAGTGATAATGTGGAGTCCTACATCTTCACCATCATGAATATGGTGAAGGGTTTAAATGAACTTTTTTAGTTGATGTAAAGGTATCGCTTTTAAAGCCTTTTACAATGAATGCTCTCGCTGTTGACAGGTGGCCGGAATCTTTCATGATGCTAGTATTGGGAATGCCATCCATGTCATCTTGGTGCGCCTCATTTTGCTACATGGAGAGGAGGTACTCTTCATCTGAATGAAGTCTTTAAAAAACCTCAATGGCTTTTATAACATTTGCTTTGGCAATGCCTAAATTAAATGTGGAATAAGAAAAGCAGAAATGGATTTGTGAAAACTGAGCTCACTTTCCAGGATAGTCTGAGATAAGTTGGACAAACTTCTTCAAATTTGCATAGTTTTCTAATGTGTAATAAGGAATTCTGATGTCTTGTATATAATGTGTATGTCTTGGCTCACGGCCTTACCACACCCCAACACACCAGATCTCGTCCAAAGCTCAGCAGGACCGGGCCTCGTTAGTACTTGAGTGGAATACTAGGTGGTGTAAGTTTAGAGTGGATGAAGCTTAGACGTTAGAGCAGATCATCTACTAATCGAAAGGTTGGTAGTTTGATCCCCGGCTGCTTGAGTCTGCATGCCAAAAGGTCTTTGGGTAAGATACTGAACCACAAGTTGACCTCTGATGTGTGCATCATCGTGTGACTGTTAAACAGAAAGCACTTAGGTCCAAGGAATGTCGTATAAAGCAATTTAAGCATTCAAGAGGAAGAGTGCAATATAAGAACAAGTCCATTTAATAAGCACATTATTTGAAAAATGTGAATAAAAAATTAATCAGTTCTGACTTCTCGCCCCACCTCCTGATAACATCTGAAGCTCTAGGTTACTTCTTTACACCTTATAGTACACACTGAGATCTGCAAGTATTGAAGAAAAATGTTATTAAGTTATTTGTTAACTGTTCTGTAGCTACAGTTAAAAAAACAACAACAACAAGTATGTGAAATTATTTGTTTGATTGTGCTTGTTGCAGAAAGGGTTGAAAATTCTTCACCATGCAGACACCACCTTGGCTAGTTTCTGTGCTTGGCAGAAAAACCTAAACCCCCAGAGTGACACACACCCGGCTCATCATGATGTGGCCGTGCTGATTACCAGGCAGGTGGCAGATAACCCGGCATACATCGCCACCCTCAAAAGCTTAAATGATATGTTTATACAGATGACTTGCATGTGTCTCCCCCTATAGGAAAGACATCTGTGCTGGGATGAACCAGCCGTGCGAGACTCTGGGTCTCTCTCATCTGTCTGGGATGTGTCAACCCCACCGCAGCTGCAACATCAATGAGGATTCGGGACTACCTGTTGCCTTTACAGTAGCTCATGAAATGGGCCACAGGTCAATATGTGTGTGTGTGTGTAAGAGTCTGCATTTGTAATGACTGTGAAATACTAGAATATTGTAACAAAGAAAGCGTCTGTAGTTCCTGTGTTCAGTTACTATCTTCAATGTAGTGTCATAAAATCTCCTACCATTAGCTCACCAGCCCATTAGTGGACTGCTGGTGTGCAAATGATGACTAAGTTTCTAATAACCAGAGAGAAAAGGAAAGGATATCTGAGAATCCTGTCGTATTGTGGGTGCAGATCATGTAATAACACTAAAAGTGAAAGGACAGAGGTGTTGCGTTTTTTTTTTTTAACTTTGAAGAGACACAGAAAATGATTATGTCTCAAGTTTAGTTGAGTCCAAAGAATCATTTGTTCTATCAGAGGAGGCTTTAACTATAAAATGAGAGCTGTTCCACGTTCCATTCGTGGTTAATATTTGGTCTTTTGCCACGTTCAACTTTGGTTAAGCACAGTTAACGTCAACAGCTCGACTGATGTCAAACCACACCATATAATGTAGAAGTTATGTCTGTTTGTCTTCACATTATCTTGTTTGTGCAGTAATTTAATGTGCTTTTCCACTTTGTGCTGTCATGAAACTCTAGAGTAAGAGTTATATGTACACAAACAAAAGTAAGTCAAATATCTGTTGACCTATTTCAAATGTGGAAACAAATGCGTTACAGGGCTGGGACTCAGCACACTCACTCACTGTGATTCCTCCATTATGGCAGTGTGAGCCATAAAGACCACTATCCTTGTAAAATACTTCTGTGTAATCATGTTATCATGAATATTAATGCGGATTGTGTCTGAACACAGCTTTGGAATTCATCATGATGGCCAAGGGAACGACTGCGAGCTGGAGGGGAGACATCCGTTTATCATGTCCAGACAGCTGATGTATGACAGCTCGCCTCTCACTTGGTCTTCCTGCTCCAAAGAATACATCACACGTTTCCTCGAGTAAGCCTGAATCTGTACTTTAGTCTAAAGTGGGTTAGTTTTATACCTATTTGTCTTTGTCAAAAACGCATGAGATGTGTGCAATCTGTGGGAATTTCCATGTATTTTTTTCTCTCTCTCTCTTTTTTTTTTTTTTTTTCATGCTTTT
>VUQG01002016.1:0-17888 GCA_015106755.1 Etia nguti | reverse complement strand
ACAATAAAAAACAGAGACAGGGCAGTGCCCCCCACGCTGAATGCACACATGCAGTCACAGACATATGCACACACGCGTGCACACACACACACATGCCAACCACCCCCACAGACGTATCCCACCCTCTATTAAAGATCAGAGAGAAACTGTCTGGTAGTCTGGATGTGAGCGTGGCAGCAGCCATGGTGGGCCATCCATTACTCTGCTGTGACTCTGACTCCCCTCCTGAATCTCCCAGGGTACGTGGATGTGGGTGTAATACCTGAGGGGGCACGGGACATCCTGATAAAGGAAGTGGTGGAGGCAGGAAACTTCCTGGCTCTGAGAAGCGTGGGGTCAGACGAGTACTTTCTCAACGGCAACTATATCATCCAGTGGAATGGGGAGTATGAGGCCGGCGGGACGACGTTCTTCTACGAGCGCAGTGGGAACATGGAGAATCTCACCGCCCCTGGACCCACCAAGCAGCCAGTCATGTTTCAGGTAGGTCGTCATATTACAGAGGTGAAACGTTTTTGATACGTATAGAAGCTATTAGAGAAGTAAATAAAGTTCCCTGCACTTTATTGCACCCCATACATTTAAATATCTCTGGGCACTTACAAGCATAAGACAAGGAGTATAATATCATACGATGAGATGTTGAATGGAGTCTACTTGGAAAGGTACTCATAGTTCATGTGGTTGTGCAGTTGCTGTTTCAGGAGAAGAATCCAGGTATAAAGTACGAGTACACCATTAAGAAGACCAAAGAGACAGAAAATGAGATCCTTGAACCTATTTACAGATGGAGACACGGAGCATGGACAGACTGCAGCACCACCTGCGGCTTAGGTCTGAGTTACATTTCAGTAAAACAATTTTCTTTCTTTATTCTCTCATACCTAGTAGGAGAATTTAAGGATTTTTGATAGGATCATGATATTCTTTCTGGATTTTTGTCCTTTTTTAGGTGAGCAACACCAGCCTGTGCGCTGTTTTGAAGTGGATGTGGGCGTAGTGGATGAGTCTCTTTGTGACCCAGACAGCCGTCCAGAAGATAGACACAGGAAGTGCAAGAATATGGATTGTCCTGCAAGGTCTGTACCCACAAATCTCAATATTTTATGCAATATTTTATACAATATTTTAGCCTTTTTCGTCACAGTCTGTACTTTTATGTCCAAAAGAATTGCTTGAAACTTAAATATTACCATTTTTTTTTGTTAACTTTCATTTAAAACCTTAACCTTACAGTTTTGGTTTACATTTAACCTACCCTGTTGCACTGTGCTTGATTAAAATAATTAAAAACAGTGAAAATAAAGGATTTTTATCACAGATAAAAATTCACTTTGTTGGTATGAAATCTCAATAATTAATTTTAACGGCTAAAATGTGTTTGCATCAAAAGAAGTTTAAATCTATAGTTTTGTTTGCTTTAATCGCATCAAAGAGTTCATCAAAGACAAGAAAAAAAGGGTTCCTATAAATCACCAGTTGTGGACAACATTTTATTTAGCCAAGTTTGCCATTTTAAAAGTTTGGCTTATTTGGTTAAATAACAAAGAACTAAATTCAAAAAATGCACCCCTTTGGTTTTGGCACTGAAATTCAGGTATTGAGAATACTATAAAACATTTCGAAAGCTACAGCTCTGTTCGCTGTGTGAGAAAGATAACAACATTGTCCGCTTGACTTGCATTCCCCATTTATTTATTTGTTGCCAGTGGTCTCTTTATTCACCTTCTTTTCCTGTCTAACTCCTTGCCCTCAGGTGGTGGGTTGGGGGTTGGCAGCAGTGTACAGCCACCTGTGGCTCAGACGGGCTGAGAAAACGAACGGTTCTCTGTGTCCGCACAGTGTTGGGAGAAGAAAGAGTGCTCCACCCTGTGGAATGCAAGCATCTCCTAAAACCAAAGCCTGTGGTGCCGTGCAACAGAGATGTACCCTGTGGACAGGAGTGGGTAGTTGGCAACTGGGAAGAAGTAAGCCTTTTTCTATGAATTTTATTTGCTTTTGACTTGAATCTTAAAGATCACAGGCTTTCATAGCATACTGTAAAACCTTTCTTTATTTGTAAGGTAATGTCTTCTTTGTGTTTGTTTCTTCTTTGCAGTGCCCTGTCACATGTGGAGGAGGTGTTCGCTCCCGCCTAGTCACCTGCACACTGGCAACCACAAAGACCTGTGACCCCTCAACTAAACCTAGGGCCAGATCACTGTGTGGCTTGCAGAGCTGCCCAAACTCAAGTCTTCGTAGACGTTTTGGGCCTCCGTCTAAATACCGCCGCATAAACACTGCTAAACCTCTCTCCACTAAGCATCCTGGTTCTCCTTCATGGAATCCCATGACCACCCCGGCCACTGCTGCACCTACAACTGCTACCGCTAGAACCAACAAGCAAACTACAACTACCATCTCTACCACCATCTCCCTTTCAACCCCTGAAATAATAAATGCAGATGATCATGACTTTAACAATATGATGAGGAAAAATGAGGGTGAGAGAAGGAAAGTTTTCCCAGTTAAATCCAAATCTGCTGAAAAGGATGGGAAAGCAGATGAAAAACAGGTAGACGAGGTAGAGGAAGAAGAGGAGGGTAGCACTCCAAATGTGCTGCTGTTCACCCCAGGATATGATTATGTTGTTGATCCGATGACAGAGGAGGACAGGATTATTGATCTAGATGTTTTTACCACAGCTTCACCACTGAAAAATCCTGTTAAATCAACCACAACAGTATCACACTCAGTCATCACACCCACTCTCCAATTAAGTCCACTCACTGTGCACATAACCAGGACACCGACCACATCTGCATACTCCACCCCACTCACCAGTACTGAAACGTGGGCAAAAACCACTCACTTTTTATCCAACCCCCCCACCACCTCACATATTAATCCCCCCTGGACACACCGGGTCACGTTGACCACTCCCATGTACAAGTACCGCTCAGTCACATCAAAAAAAGCACCTTCTACAACAGCAAGCAAACAATCAACCATGACAGCATTACCACAGCCCACATTAAAGACGAATAAAATGAAGAAGCTTGCTGTGACACCCAAAAAAACCACCACTGCCACTCGTGCTAAAAAGCCTACATCCAGGGACAAAGATAGTCGGTCTAAGAGCCAAAAGCAGCGATCGGGACATCATAAGAGCAGCTCAGGAAGTGACCAAAGCAACTTGATGGCCATAGAGCCTGTCGACGTGAATGTATTCTGGGTTGTAGGAAACTGGAGTGAGGTGCGTACAGATACTTTATCAGGATGCTATCCTACTCTCTAACTACATGCTTGACATTAATGGTAATGTCTGAAATGTTTTTAATCAGAAAGTTCTCCTCCTTCCTCAGTGTTCAACAACATGCGGGATTGGAGCAGTGTGGAGGACAGTCAAGTGCAGCTCCCAGAACGACGAGGACTGTGCCAACGTGAAGAGACCTGAGCCTGCTCGTACCTGTCACCTTCAGCCCTGCGCCACCTGGCAAAGTGGCAGCTGGAGCAAGGTGAGTAACGTTAGATTTCCTCCAGTCACTGAATCTGATAATTGCGCTTCTTACTTATTAAATATGCTTAATACTTAATTGTACTTACACTCATTGTCTATTACTTTTCCAAATGAAGTTGGTTCATTCTGACCCAATTTTTTTTCTTGCCATTTGTTTATTAGTTATTTATTGTATTATAATTTTCTCCAAAGTGTTCAGATGATTGTGCGGTGGTAGGACGGAGGTACCGTGATGTCCAGTGTGTTGATTCTCAGACTAAACGTCCTCTGAGACCCTTCCATTGTCAAGCAGTGTCCAGCAGACCCCTTAGCACCTTGATTTGCCCCCACAAGCCCTGTATGAGCTGGAGTGCATCACCCTGGAGACCGGTAGGAAAAGCATCCACTCACATCTCTATACCTGAGACGTTTGCAATCATTTTTATCAACAAAAAAAAATAGGAATCTTTTTCATCTCCAGTTGTGACCATAGTTTGGACTTTACCTGCCTTGGTTTTTAGATTTTTTCCCCTTAAATTCAACAATGCTTTGGAGCCTTGTGAGCCTGATTCTTTAATCTTGAAAATTATCATCACTGTTTGTAAAGCTGCCCATTTTTATTTGTTTATTTTTTTTAGATTTTGGTAACTACTATACCATTTCTACCATTTTCATCATAAGCCACAGTTATTTCTGTTCTACTGGAAGATGTAGCCTGAACTGTATGACACTGAGGAAACATTTTGCCACATGGTGTCTTTTATGTTACTGATACAGATACAGTTAGAAGAGACTTTATTGCAATCTTAGAAAAAGAAAATTTGCCCTTTTGAGTCCTTTTGTCTCTCTCAGTGTTCTGCCAGCTGTGATGAAGGTGTCAGAGAGCGCCTGGTGTACTGCCCTGAGCCTCATCGCTGTAGCAACACACTCAGGCCAAACAGTACTGAGCCGTGCAGTTTAAAACCATGTACTTGGTGGAAGAATGAGGGCTGGGAAAAGGTCAGCTATACTTTGCACATTTAATGAATCTCAAAATTTCTGTGCAATATAAATTTATATTAATTAGGTTTTAAACAGAAGTAGATTAAACTATAATTTTGTATATTTTTTGGTGTGAATTTGCAGTGCTCTGTGAGTTGTGGTGGAGGCCAGCAACAGCGAGCTGTCAACTGTGTAAGCAAAAAGGATTTGGCTATAATGCCAAACAGCCTCTGTGAGAAGATTTCCAAACCAGAAACACTCAGGAAGTGCAATATGCAGGAATGCAAGACAAACAAAGGTTTGTATGCCAAAGCAAATTATTTGGATGAAGATTAGCAAAGCAGATTACCTGTTAAAACATGAATGCAGTTTCCATTACGTTTTGTTTTTTGAGTGAGGGAGGGAGGTGTTTTCTTCAAAATCACTTAAATTTGATATTTGTATGGCTTCAAAGTGTTTGGCCTCAAGTTGTGTTCCTTGTTATGCAGGTCCAGTTTGCAAGAAAGACACCATGTCCTCTCGCTTCTGTGACAAGCTGAAGCGATTGGGTCGCTGCTCTCTCAGGTCGGTCCAAAAACAGTGTTGCATTACCTGTGGGACATAGCCAGGACCATATACATCCTAACTATAATACTTACTGTATCTTTCTGAAATACTGGTATAAAACCATGTCATCCACAATCTAGGAGACCAAAGTGTTAATGACCACATCAACGAGCTCCTCTTAATCAACACAAACAAACAATGATTTCTTTTTTCACACCTATTTGGGGTTTTGTATTTTATTTTATTTTATTTTTTCTTAAAATATCAGAAAGAAAACACACCAAAGCACTGATGGTACACATTTGGACTGTTACAAATATTGGAGATGTTCAGTGTTAGAAGAAATGCTTGAGCTATACAATTTGAAATATTTTCTCTGTAAATTTAAAAGATAATTGAGAAGCACAGTTCAGAAGTTATAAAATCTCACCACATAGTTGTCATAAATTAGGTTATAAATTAAGACACAGTATGGACATTTCTTCTTTCTTAGTCCTTCGGAAAATATCTTTTTGTACTAAAGGTACTTTTATAGATGATGTGCTGATGATTAACAGCACATATTTACCAGTCTTATGTCTTTCTGAGAGAAATGGTAAATACAGAATGTAAATAAATATGTTCTAATACTGATAATCTCAGGCCATTTTCACACATGAACTTGGGTGCAGTCATTGTCTGAAGTTGTCCGTCCTCCCATGAGCATTATGGAGACGAGACATTGACCTGCAGTACTCATACACGGGCTTAATTGGTAATCAAAGACACTTTAATGTCTTTTAATTTTAATTTGCAATCACACAACTTCCATGGGTAATTCCTAGAAAAGTTCATGGCTGCATTTCAATTCATGCGTGAAAACGGTTTAAGTTGATTTATACTTTTTATGAATGAATTTCTTTTTTTCTTAAAAAAAAAAATGCTTGAACATGTGTTTATGTTCTGAGCTGGCACTGGATGTTTACATTATCATTGGTATATGTTCCTGCTTTTAGTCATCGTTGTTACGATTTTAAAGGATAATTAAATCAGCTGCAGAATCTGCACAATCCTGCAGTTAAACCTGTGGTGCTCCTCCTCTGGTGTGAGATTTACCAATGAGAAAGAGGCGTTGCAGGTCATCCCTCTCAGGTCACGCTAAAGTTGGCCACTGTGTTTAATGTGATGTTGTACAGGCATTATCATTGTCACGCCCTGGGTATGTCACCCTGACTGATTTGTCCTTCTCATGGCTCCATCAATAAATGTGATGATAAAAGACAATTGTGATGAAGCTGCTTTCTAACTGAGACTTTTTTTTATTTTTTACTTTTGATGGTGCCAGATTCATTCAAGATTTGTTTTGCTGTTGAGGTTGGAAGCCAAAAATATCCATTTGTAAATTTACACCTACACTGTTGCTTGAATACTGCAAGTATAAATAACAATATTAAAACCCAATTCAGCCTTCAATAACCTTCTTTCCATAAGCGACTTCTACTTTGGGACCTTTTGTGTCGACAAGGTCATTCTCACCTGAAAGTGCCGCATGCTGATGAGTGTGTAACACCTGAATCAGCAGCACCAAGCTCTGTTTCAGGGATTGGGTTCAGCTGGCCCAGATTTACCAGGCTCCTCTGTGCCAGATAACTTGACACGAATGGGCTTTGCCCTGCTACACGCACCCTGCGGCAGTCATTCAAGCCAGAGACCAAAAGTTAGTCAGCAGTAATGGAAGGAGTAACACAATACAGGGTCAGTGTGGAGCCTCGTGTCCTAAAACCCACCAGTGAGTGTGTGTGCGTGTGTGTGATCTCGCTGTGTGTTTTCATGACGAAGCAAACACCCATCAGTCGTATTACCCAACCACATGTGCTGCTTAATATGCAGTTGACCTCAAAGTTAGGGGATAACTAAAAATATCAGGTTTGATTTCAGTTTTGTGGTGATTGTGACTTCCTTGGTATGAGATTCTATAAACAATGATTATGATTAATGACACTGGTTTTCTGATGTCATAAGTAGTTTTAATCAATGTCATCTTAGATTTTTCATGCAAGAATACAGTGTTTTTACTCATCGAATTATTGCTTAAGTGACTGAACCAGCACAGCTCATTTTTAGCTGTTTTGAAAGCAACATAAGTGTCTGATTACTGCTTTTCCTTATAAAAGGGCAAAATGGTAATAAAATTACTCTCAACAGCTTGCGTTCTAAACCCAAACAGTTGTGGTTTGGGATTCAAAAGTCAAATGTTTATTTCGTTATTGTCTGATTTTCCAGACCTTCTCTGCACAATGCCAACAGTAGCGAACAGATTTTGGATCCAAATCTTTAGGGCATATTACAGATGATGGTTAGGGCATGCATGGCAGGTATAAATTTTTATTTATAATAATATCACCATGATGTCACTCAATGGTTTGTAGACTTACTGTTAGCATTTTGTCACTGATGATGCTGTTTGTTTGTTATTTTTGTTGTTGTGGAAGCCATGTGGGCCCATGGGTGCAACGCAGAAACGCACATACCTCCTCATTAGGACTTTAAAGTAAAATACTAGAAGCCATACCACACCACAATATCTGTATCTCACAGTAGGTCATATTATTTGCCAGAAAAATTAATAAAAAAGTGAAAGACTAACACCACAAAGCCTAAAAGTCCACTCCAATTACTGTCTAGGACTGTGAGCCCTAGACAGTTATCAGATACAGTGGACTGCATTAACAGAATACCAGTGGATGTACTAAATAACTAAATCACCTAATCCACAGTTCCAGAAAAGCCAAAACAAGTTTCATGCCAGGCTGTAAACATGGTTTTTAGTGCTGTTAAGTTGGGCATTTTAACATGGAAGTGAATGAGATTTTTGGGTGTTTTTTGTCAAAAGCCTCAAGTGGTCACTCCAGGAACTGCATTTCAGCTTCATTTTTTAGCCGCTGATGATTATAGTCTATGACACATTTAGATAGATTTGAAATAATTGCTGTAGCATATTGTTCTCTTTTTCAGAGTCATATGCATCATTGTATTGCGTTATTACTGGGGTGGGCGATATGGTTACAATTTTCTTATCAAAATGTCGAATAAATCACGATAAAGTTTTTTTTGATAAACTAGAGGAGCGATCCTTATCCTAACAGGAATGTCTTTTTTTTGCTAATCCTGCAAATGCATAACAATACAACATATTTGAACATTTAAAATCCACAATTAATATACAGTATAATTTATTATTATTGATAAAGCTGACTTGGAATTTTGCGCACAGAATTGTCACTCTAAAAGAACAGCTGCTAAGGTTTATAGGTTATATATAAGGTTATATATTTATAAAACAGTATGGTAATATTGTTTGGCATTATATTCCTCGGTGTAGTGAAAAGTATAGTTAATAAAATGCACTGTCACCCCATATTACCCTGCAAAAGTCACAAGACATCTCTGTGTGGATCAGTTGATCCAGTGACTGACCTGTAAATAAATTCCTCTGCCCTGCTGAAACTGACACTCAGCACAGGAGGCTGATGTAAGTCCTGTTCATGACCGGGGAGATAACACGACAAATATCTATCGATCACTGCAAAGCAGGAAACAGCAACCTCATCTTGTGGGTTACCAGACACCCCCCAACACAACAGCCAGGAACACATGAAATATTTACATTTGATGACCAGGGGAAAAACGAGGCCTCCCGTATGAGCCCGGCAAATGTTAGCAAGTTATCTGCTTGGAACGTGAAGTAACACATTTTCCTGTGATCTATCAAAACCTATCATTAAAAGAGAATGTTTCTTTAATCTAGTCGCTTAGCCCTCAAATCCCAGAGTAAACCCAAGCACAGGCTTGAGGAAGAAGGCAGTTCTATGTAATCCCTACACCAATCGGCTGTTTTTGAAGGAAGAAGTTCAGTCTGGTGACTTTCATCTGGACCCCATCAGGTTGCATGTCCCCAGGCAGTTAGACTGGTATCTCTGTACCAAGCGTGTTCCTTTATTAAAGACTTGGCCTCCTCTGACCCAGCACACACATTGCAGGCCCCAGGGAATACAGACACACACGTACACACACACAGTTCCCACAGGCCAGTGTAGCTGTTTGCGAGTTTAATTCCTTCATGGACCACATATGGACTTGAGCTTAAGTAACTTAGAGTGAGGTGCTTTTCTTTGCAAAACATCTGCTTAATGATGGTGTACCAAAGAGGAGGGGTCATTATTCCCACAGTGAGGCCAAGCAGAATCAGGGACATATGATATGAATAAAGTGCATTTCCACAGTGGAACTTGTTAATGTGATACAGAAAAATGGATCAGACCATACTGTGTGCACAATCCACCTGCCATAAAGGTCAGAATTATAGCAACATGGGCCAGAAATGACTTCAACAATCCAGCACTGGGGTGGAATTGCTCCACTTGGCATGCAACACAAAATAAGAACCTCTAATTTATATTTATATACCAACAATATAACTCCTATGTTTAAATAAATGCAACATTTTTTGACAGGGCTGTCAAAAAATACGGCCCGGGGGCCAGATTCAACCCACCAAAGACTCCAAACTGGCCCACAGGAAAATGTGAAGATGTTGGACTTCTCATTGCATTTTCAGTTTTTTTTTCACAGCTTTTCCTCCTGATAAAGACATACCCTGTGGTCATTCATACTAGACTATAGTAAGTAATAGATACATATTTAAATGAAAGAAACATTCCTGTTTTTTCATACATCTGGTGTAGAAATTTCTAATTTTTTGTAGTGGGTCTCTAGTAAAGAAAAAAAAGGGAATTTTCTGTAAATTAACAAAAACTTTTTGTTATTTCACGACACTCTAGGAAAGGAGTTTCCTTAACTTTTTCTGTAATTTAACATGTCTGTTTCTTATAATTTAAACCCAAAAGTCATGCTGACATTTCCTCCATTTACTACAGTAGCATTTCTTTATTATGTAGAAAAAGGGAAATGTACTGTTGAAATCGCAGTTCTTATTTTCCTATATGAAGATAACTGAGGGAGTCAATGTGTAGTTTGACAGTTTTGCTGTACATGTACAATGATGATAAAGGGCTATTCTGTTCTTTTATTAAACTTCCTCACACTGACAGACAGAAAAAGGGGATTCGCTGGTTTGGCACACTTAAGGTCAAAGTGAGCTGTTTGTGGCCTATGCTCTAAAATGAGTTTGAGATAGCTGTTTTAGAAAACATTCTCAAGATGATTGCAATATTTAATTAGAAATAAAATCAGATTAGAAAATTGGCAAAGAAAACTTTGCCAGACGTATTATGTGTAAAGCGGCTGCACAAGACTTTAGGCATGCTTTGCAAAGTATTCCGATTTTTTTTTTTACTCTCTAGAAGGTACAATTCTATTTAAGTAGTTTAATAGTGTGCAAGTTTTAAAATATAATATAAATATAAAATATATTCAATATTTATATTATCTCAAATAAACATACTCAGGATGGAGAATTGTAATTTTCAGAATCATAAACATATTATAGCATAATTATTGATTCACTCATTGTGTATCAATTACATCCCTGTGCCTGATTCTCCTGGAGGTTTCTTCCTGTTAAAAGGGAGTTTTTCTCTCCCACTGTTGCCAAATTCATGCTCAGAGGAAAACACACACAAATAAATGTAAACACTCTAAACTACAACAGTTTTTCACAGAATACCTGTTTAAATAAAAATGCATTAACCTTTTAATATAAAAGGGAAACATTTCTATATACCCAATAAAGTGCTTTAGTGTTTCACCTAAAACACTGCCAAAAGTAAATTTACTTGTGATACACAAATATTCTGTTTTGAAGCCCATGTTGCTCCCATGTAATAATATTGCAGCTACAAGTAACACTGTTTCTGTGCTTTCTTTCTAGTACAAATACTGGTCACTGAATAATCAGCAAAGTACTGAATGCGTCATCTTGTCCCTTGTATGGCCCGATTTTTGAATGTGAAATCTAAAACAAATCAGGGTTAAGAGCCACCTGATGTGCTTTGTCAGTGCGGAAACAAAAGAGCTGTATCATGTGAAAATTTTACAATTACATGGTAAATGGAATAAAATGAATCTTTTCCATGTGTGTCACCTTGATTCATTTTGCTTTTTGGCAATTGGAGCTGTGCGAAATCAAATCTCCTCTAATGCGTATAAATTTCCGGTATTTGCTTTTATTGTAATTATGTTTTTACTTTTGAGAATAGTGTAAAAACAGAGCTAGAGCCTGTAGGGAAGGATAAGAAGAACATTTGTCTGTTCTATTATTTCTTGACTTGAACTTTGAAATGCAATTCAGGGAGATAGATCTATAAAGATAAAACTAAATGCTAAAGCTGTAGAGTGAGGAGAGGAGATGAGTCTGTCTCCAGGCCCTGCAAATCTCACTTATATTGCATTTAGCTGGAAAAAAAAGACAGCTATGGTTGTGTTTACAAAGAATTTGCTCCTTGGCCTCTAAAGAAATCCTCCAAATCTTGTGAGTCTGTTAACATCATTTGAAGCCTACATCCCTCTGAGGCATCCACAGATGACAATCGTGTTAGACCTGTAGGTATTTCTGCAGCGTTTTAGACTGTTACATCTCTAAAAGTTTAACAGCATCTGAAAATGTAATGCATGCTTTCAATGTGAATTTTTGGGGGGATTATTAAATGCATAAAGTGTAAAACTGGTCTTAGCTGTAAGTGAAATAATCTACAAGCTTGTATATTACCCCTTGGTAGCATTTAAATTTAGTATGTCATTGTCTAATTAGCTAAAACAATTAACCTGTTACTACCACACAAAAATATTTTTTGTTGTTGAACATACAGTATTTATTCATATATTCTGCATCATTTAAGTGCTTCTAAGTTGTTTGAGCAAATCAGTGGAACATTTTCATTCATCATTAAATTTAATACATTGTAGATATATGCAGATGTACATGGAATTAATTGTGCACGTCCTTAAACCCCTATGTCCACTACATGGATTCAGGCTATCACAGAAGGAACGGACGCCACAAAGGAACTGCTGATAACACAGTTTTGTTTGCAACCTCAGATAAAACCAAGACCAGAGTTGAAGCCAAACTGCTTCTCTGGCCATGGACCGTTGACAGACATTAAAGCAGGCCCTAAAATTGAGGACTTAGGGAAAGAAAGCTGGGACCAGGAAATATGCTGACATTAAAAAGAGGAGGATCAGGGACAATAGATAAGCATTTTTAAAATGCTACTTTGTGCTGCTTGGTAATTGTTATCCTCATAATAGGCTACAAAAGCTCAGCTAGTTTTGATTTTATGTCCATAAACACATAACACAGAAAATCAAATAAAACTTGTAACACTTGATATATTGTGATCTGGAGTTTCCGCATCGATGTGCTTCGTGAGACAACTGACCGTCCCTAATATTTTGCACACTCACTGCACATACTCTACATTGTTGCCTAGTCCACTATGACATTGTCCATCCTGTGCCCGTCTTGCCTTTAGGAGCAAATAATGCTTCTTAAGAGAGTCTTGTTGGCTGATGTCCACTCAGACACCTGAGTCACAGAGGAATAGAGGTCTGGTGAGTGAAACTGGAGAACTGGAGAACTTCATTGCATTACAGCACTGCAGGGGAGATAACACTCTACGATAAAGTGCCTTGAAGGAAGAAGAGAGGCATTAGAAAGATGGTAGTGATAAGGCAGCATCCAGACTTGTAACTTAATATGATTTTTATCTGTAGAGGAGGAAGGACACTTGTCAGGATTATCACCTTAATGAGGAGCAAGTGAATTCATTTTCAGTTTGTAATACTCAATTATACAGCCCTTAGTAGGCCCCCTTTTTACATCCAATACACACACAAAAAAAACTCCTGACAGATCTTTCATTAATCAATAAACCAGTCACCAGTATAATCTGTAGCTGTAGGGAATGATCCAACGCTGCCAGGCTGCTTCTTCTTCCTGCTCTGTAGCATCTATGAAGATAAACCCCCTTTATCACCTCTCACCCACTCTTATAAGTTAGACTTGCTTGTACATAAGCACCACACCGACACACATGCAGACCAGTACTTGTTCCCATATGTGAGGAGGGGGGTGGGGGGGTTGAGTAAAGGAGGGAGGGATCAAATAACTAAGAGTCACACACAGCTACACACGACATAAAGTCATTTTCAGTGATCAATCTTCAGGTGAGGAATTCTCAAATAAAGTAGAAGAGGTGAAAAATTCTGACTCAATCCAGCCAAAAAAAAAAATAGACCTCCCCGGACCGTTACCTCGATGCTGTGTGAAGGTGGAGTCATGGGGTAGAGAGGGAGAGAGAGAGAGAGAGAGAGAGAGAGAGCTAAATGAGGAGAGAGCGAGAGGAGCTGGGCACCCAAAGAGGACAGATATTCGCCTGGACTGACCAACCTTCCTATTTAAGTCTTGAATCCTGTTTTTCATCCTCAGAGTAAAATCTGGAAATGTTTTCCTGCACATGTGGAGTTTAGCAGCTTGGAACAGGTAAATGGTGTGGTGGCACCATTTTAATTTTTTTTTTTTTTTTTAATTTCAGTGGAACTAAAGACTTTTACCAGATTTTAGATACCTTTCTACTTGGATACTATTACATTTTATCAACTGGATATTTGTTTTTATTTGTTTTTTCTTATCTTTTTTATTCTTGTTAAGTTGAAAAGCAGCCTGGGACTAAAAGGCTTAAACTGGAACCCCTTTGAGCAAGAGTTAAAAGTTTACAAACAATTTAAGAAGAATTAGTAAAACTCCGGAAAAGTGTGGAGGGAACAAAAACAGGTTTTTACCAGAATGCACACATAGTCTGCCTGCTTTTTTTTTCATGTCCTTTTCCTTTTTTCATGTAATCTTTGTTCATTTAGACTGAGATGTTTTCCAAAACAGACTTGGACTGCCGAATTTCTGATAACCAGCCTAAAACTTTGCAGCAGTGGAGAAGAGAACTGAGTGGAGTACCGGCTTGAAAAACAGAGACTTACTGATATTACATAATCAAAAAAAAAAATCACCCAGAAGGATATCTTGGCATTTTTATACCTGCGCTGAATAGTTTGGACTCAGTGCAGGGACACCTTCACTCTGGTCTGTGGAGGGCTTCCCTCCCTGCCTTCTCAGGCAATCTTCACCCCCAGCAGCATGTCCCAAGCTCTGAGGCTGCCTCTAGTCCTCCTCACAGCACACTACCATGATCAGATGGACTGCTGGAGGGAGTAAGGCTGCCTCTGCCTCGTCCTGCTCCAGGGCTGGGTTAGGGGCTCGTTCAGGCTCTGGGGCCACCTTCAGACTACGGTCATCGGCACTGCTTATCTCCCCGTCTTTTCCTGTACTAGTCACCCTGTTGGTTTTTTTATTATCCCTGCATGATGCTGCCTGCCATCAGTTCCACCGTGACACAGATAGGGTCTCCAGCCCACGGACTCTCAGAGCTCCAGTGAACATTTCTGAACCTGAGCTGATCTCTAGAGCCAGAGCCAATGGGGGCCCTGTGGGTCGGACTGGGGGAGCACAGGGGAGGCATGTGCGCAGTTACAATCATCTACTAGGGGACATACGAAGGAGAAAGCTGTTCTCTTTCCAGAGGTTTTTCCTGAGGATCGATAAGAATGGAAAAGTCAATGGAACCAAGATCAAGGACGACCCCTTCAGTAAGTAACCCTTTCCATTAACAAAATTAGGTAAAGAAGAGTAAATCAGAGGCAAGAAGTGATCTGTGTGACCCTATCCAAGGCTCATTTAGCCTGAAATATTTGAATTCATTTTACCTTTTAAATTGTGAGTGTGATATCAAAGCTTTTAAGCTCTATAACCCAAACTTTTGCCTTTGTTTTGTATTAGTATATCAAATGTGACAAAAGCACCTGATGAAGTCTTTAAGTGGGACATTTCCAGTAACAAGAAACCCTATTAAATGAGAAATTAGATGCTGACAGTTTATTTAAAAAATACATTTACATGTTTCTGTCTATTTATATCTATATCCTTCCTAACACCAAAGTAAATATGTAGATTGTACCTATAGAACTTTAAATGGTGAATTTAAAGGAAAAACGTGATCCTTTCATGTTACGCGAATGAACCGGTTGGCAGTTCATTCACTGGTAGTTTGGAGGAAGCAATCATAATTTGAGTTGTCTTTTTGTTTTAAACCAGACATCCCACTGATATCTCTCCTGTCTAAACACTCAGCACAATGATGGTAGCTCTCAGATGGTTTAAAAAGGAGCAGGAGCAGATAACCCAGCCATTATCAGGCAGTCTTCACAGCCCAGGGTAAACAGCACTGATAACACCCATAGAAGAACAGGGTTGTGGCAGGGGGAGGATATGAATGTCCAGCTCATTGATGCTTTTAGACCCTTTTTGCTTCTCTTTGGCTGTTTCTCTATGACTCTCCCACTCAGATTGCCTTCTCCCCGCCAGCATCAAGCAAATTACACACTCTCAGTCACAGATCAGACATTTGTTTAAAGCAGCTTGACGTCCTTGCTCAGAGAAACATGTCTTTAAAGTGATTACATGTTGTATGTTTCAGTGTATCAGTCAGTAAAATAGCATTCTCATTAGTCTCCCAGCATTCCCACTGAGCAACGTGTGTGTGCCTATCAACCAGCAGGCAATCACATGCTCCGGTGGGTGTGATCTTATGGTACCCAACAGTGGCACATGTGCTCGCACACATGCACACATATATGCATCTTAGTCGTTGTTATATGTCTTTTTTTTCAACTTTTTCTCTCTGTTTCCTAATTCCATAGTCAGTGTATCTGGAAGTTTTAATGTTCCTCTTGGGAGAGCTAAACCGCACTTTCAATCAAAGTGACTTTGGGGGAAATGGCACAGGAGGCAAACTGTCAGGAGAGATGTTTGTTTTGACAAGGTCATGACAGAAGCAGCTTTATTTCCTGACCACATTACACCGTGATGCCTTTACTGTTGCTTTTGTTAGCAGTTTCCTTTAAGTTGTAAAACTGAAGTGGTGCAAGGAAGTCTGGTGTAAAGTCACTCTAAAGTTTATGTATCTTTCTGAGATAATTTATCCCTCTGTCTTCCTTTTTACTGACCCACAAATCCACCTTTTTTCCCCTTAGTGCGTTGCTTTTTTTCAAAGGTAAGTCTGAATTAGCACTGAATTGAGGGTCAGGCAGGGAGGTGAAAGTGAGATTCTCTAGAGGTACAAGTTCATGAATGACATGCCTGAATATTATTGTGGCCACATCAAAGCTGTTCATCTTCAGTATATCAATGGTGGTGCCATCACAAAGCTGTGTCCTAAGGGGGTCTGAGGACACTGTATGGATTATGTGCCCACATATCAGGTTTACATGGTAAAGAATACTACACAACAGCAGCTTCAGTCTTTGCTCTAGCCCCTGAGGCTAGACATGATCCCTGGACTGACGTCCTTTGTAGACCCTTGATGGTCCCTTGAAGTGACAAAATATCACATTTTCTTTCCAAGTACTGGAAAAAAGTTTTTTGAAATCAGAAATTGCAGTGCAAAGACACTCTACATTTAAATGTTTCATACTTTAATGAATATATTTAAATTAATTTATCTACGAGATGTTTTTTTTTGAGGGGGGGGGGCTCCCTGTTGCCCTGCAAGGACCCAGTTCACTGTTTGCTGAAGAGCAGCATGCCTCCCACAGATTTATGGGGATGCCAGTGCAAAACTGTCCCACATGGCTTTCCAACCCGCTGTGAGCCTTTGCTGAGGTTACAGAGAAACAAGGAGAAAAGGAAGGCAGATTGTGTTAAAGTCAGCTAAGTAGCTAGCTGCGTGGCCTAAGCACAGCAGAGTTCTCTTAAAATTTACAGACATCTAGCAGCTCTGAGTAAAACATTGCTAAACAAGACTCAGACAAAGGCTTGGTGGTAATAAATAAACAAATAAAGAAGTTTGGCTAACTATACATGGCTGTGATGGTGTGAAAGGTTGAGCATGTAAAGACTGTATGTATACTTGTATTGGGCCAGTGTGTGTGTCTATGTGTGTGTGTGTGTGTGTGTCTCAAGAAAGAGGAAGGCTAAAGGAAACAGGCCATGTGCACAAGACAGTTCTTGGCATATCCTGTGAATATAGTATAAATAATTTCTTTAAATATAGCAGCGACCTTTTACTTGGAAAAAAAACCCCAGATGGTGCTCTTATGGAGGTCTGAGGAGGGAGATGTAGCCAATAGCTTTTCTCAAAGGTAGTAAAAAGGTTCCTTTCCATGTAAATACACTGAGTGTGGTCCTTATCAAGTGTTATTACTATATTTCCTGATTTACGCCTCACTCCGTTCCATTTTTCTGCATGGAAAGGATAACAATCAACATTTTAATTCTGACTTATCTGCCCAAATACTACTTTATTCAAAACCAGAATATCGATTTTTTTAAAAAAGAGAAGTTTAAGAGTGAGAAAGAATAACAATACTAAGTTGCAAAGCACATATTTTTTGGCTCCCCACTGTGGAAAAACCACTGTTAATTCTTACTGGCAACATGTACCTCCATTCCACAAACAACGCACCATTTACTGCTGTAACTCCCACCAGAGCGTATCGAATAAGCCACACATTAGGCCAAAAAGCTTGCAAAAGAAAAACTGCTGAACCTGGCTGGCTTACTTTAGGCTACATTTTAAAAGGTGTTTGTAAAATTAACCCCTTACGAAGCAATACTATCCCATTAACAGCGTAAATAAAGCTAAATGATGAGCACATTTTCCCACACTGGCAGTCATGACCTTATTACTTCCCTATTGTGGGTCTACATAAGCATTCAGCCTTTCGGCACGGAGCAGTGTATGGAGATTTTGTAGTAGTTTCACAGCCAAGTTGAGTTAGTGTGTTATATGCAAGTGCACATTCACCTGCTTCAAAACAACTGTGCATATGCGTG
>VUQG01002015.1:18750-40034 GCA_015106755.1 Etia nguti | reverse complement strand
ACCAAGTACCGGAGACGTTCTCTACCATGGAGAGGAAGAAATCCCCTCTGTCGGGCGCGTTTCCTTTTAGCCTGGACACCAGACCTACAGCCCCTTCTAGACGATCTCCTTAACTTTGTCTTTGCTCCTGGGTTTTTGTTTGGAGCTAAGAACAGGTACCGGTAGTCGGGAGAGGGAGGAGGGCAGACAAACGGCGGAGGGAAAGCCTGGTGATAGCTCTGCCAGCTGTCAAAAGTTTTTTCCATACATATTTTGATACTCAACAATGTATGTGAACTGTAGATCCGATTAGCAAATAGACCTTCATGATATATCACAGATGAGATGACAAGATAAAAAATAATATACTGAAGCAGTCGACAAAAACACGGAGCAGCAACAGCGGCCAAGCCGAACACAGGCGCCATGTTGGATCTCTGTTTTTGGTAGACTCCACATCATACGCAAAAAGCAGAGATGAGATTCTGAGGCCACCTAAGTGAAAGCACTCCGCCACTTGGCTGCGCCTAGAAATCCTGTCCATAAAAATTATGAACAGAATCGGTGACAAAGGGCAGCCCTGGCGGAGCCCATCACCCACCGGGAACGAGTCCGACTTATTGCCGGCAATGCGAACCAAGCTCTTGCAATGGTTGTATAGGGATCGTATGGCCCGTAGCAACCATTAACAACCATTCATAAACAACTGGGAACTAAGGAGAGCAGCTGCTGGACTTTTTGGAGTGGAATGTTGTCCAATTCTTGTCTGATATAGGACTTTAACTTCTTGCTGTATTTTTTGTCTCATGATGGACTCAGTGTTTTTAATTGGTGAAAGGTATGGACTGCTGGTGGGTTGGACTCTTTTACTATGATGTTGTTGTAATAGATGCAGTATGTAATATAGTATTTTCTTCCTGAAATATGAAATATGGAAATGTATCAATGCCAGAAAAAGACATCTGATATAAGCATATGTTGTTCTTAAAACTTGTGTATATATTTTTACCATATGTACCACTTTTTCCTGTGCTACAGATTTGTAGCCCAGTTCATAGTGGATGATTTAGAATTGAGATTTTAAACATTACTACAAAGTGACTGACTCATTCTGTAGACAACTAGTTTGCAAGTTTGCTGTCCTGTTAACCACAACATCAAAAAAATATTCATTAGTGACCTTTAAATTCTGCCCACACTGACTGTATAAGAGCTAAAGATTAAACTTCCATTAGTACATGATACAAAGTTTCTCTATTAGCACATAAACTCAGAATGGTAATAAATATTTGGTCTTTAAATAGATTTAGAAATTTGCTAAACCTGAGAAGCAAAAACTTGAAAGGGGTGTTCGCATTTGTGCAAACTGCAGTACCTGTTAATGGACAGATGCAAGGATGTGTCCTAGAAGGTATGTTATATAACAAGACACAAACTGTTTGATCCTGAAGTTGTGGAGCTGTTTTGCATATTCCCTTAAAGAATCATGCCATGCCACTCAGCAACCATCTTGGCAATGCCCCCAAGCACTTGATTCATCCGTTACTTTTGCTTTGTATGATTCATTGCCATCACTGGATTATTGGCTTTAATTCCTGTGTTGTACAGAAGGAAATAATTTGATAATTTCACTTAATTCTCAACATTCCCACGTTTGTCTCAAAATGCATGATTAAAAAAACATCCTATTATTAGAATTTCTAAATGTAATCCTTATAGAAATTTTTTACCTGGGAATGTAAGCAGCCAGAAAAAAAGGGTTTTATTTCATTGTCATCTTCCATAGTCTTCATTAGCTGTTCTCAGCATTTTAACTTTTGTTGTTTCTTTAAAGCAACTTTTATTCACTCCACTATTTATAAGTAAACAAATTTTATGAGAGCACTGTCTGCTGAGTACTCACAGGCTCATCTGTACATAGACATAAATCAATAACTGTGTTCTCCAACATACGCACTAGCAAACATAATCACCATTCAATGCTTGTTTAGCTCATCTCATGTGGCCTGTGTTTGTGCTGTTTGACCTTTGAGATGGGAAAGACAGCCCGTGTGGATCAATTCCTCCATTCTGGAGACTACGAGAACTAATTGTGGGCATAGAAATCCTCACAAATACATGAGCAGAACAGCATTAGCAGCAAAACACCAACACATATCCACACACAAGCCCTGAAAAGCATGTTTTCATTGGATATATGTTTGCCTGCAACCTGGGTGACAGCTGGCTGGGAGACTCTGTGTTGTGCGATTGAACCACAAGTAAATGGTCTGTGTAAATTGGCCTTTTATGGGACTGTAGAGGAAGATGTTTCACACCCTATTTAACTCTTCATCATTGTTTGGACAAAAAAGATTCAATCTGCAGGAGATTAAGTAGAGTAATGGCAAGTAACAGCGATTTGTTCAGCATTACAAGGTACCACAGCACTCAGCTCAGAGCAGGCAAGCAGCTCTGGAGATGCCTGAAGTTGAATAAGTGTTGTAATAGTACAAGGAAATTTCATCTCCTTAACATAAATAAATCTCCTTCTTCCAGTTTATTGAAAACTTGTACTACCTTAAAACTGCACATTTATCTGAGAAGGCTTTTTAGTCCACACAACATAGTGAACACTCTGTTGTTGGATGTCAGATAAGAGGAAAGTCAAAGTCCACAATGTTGGAAGAAAAAAAAACTGTAAGAGGAATATAGTATGACAGACACATGCAATACAGGTCACACTCATATATAAAATTCACATAGGAGGAAAAAAATCTTATCGATAACCAGGACTTCATGACGAAGAGAACAGGGACTACCAGGTAAGTAGAAAACATTAGAAATATGCTATAAACAAAAGCTAAGAAAGGGATATCAAGGAAATAATGACATCCAAAAGAAAACAGAAACCATTTAAAATGGAATAATTCAGCAAGGGAAAACTATACAAGCAAAGATTAAGAACAGCACAAAAATTCTGTCATGGCTGTGTGCAGGAGCGTGACAAATACAACCACATTATGACAAAAAGGGACGTACACTCAGTTGCAGACACCTGAACAGAAGGGAAGTAAAAACACTGAAAATCACACAAGGAACAACGATCCAAAATAAAACAGGAAGTAACTGAAAGAGGGAATAGCAAACTCACACAGATGGTGGGACACGGATATGGGGGAACATAGGAGACATATGAAAAAGGGAAACACAAGGACCAAGGATGATAATAAAAACCAATATTTTAAAAATACAACAGACGGAAAACTGAGCATTCAAATCACAGATAATAAACAAAGTGACAAAGTTATCCTAAACATTTTACATGTCATTAAACATCAGGGAACTTAATATTTGTTTAGAAAAATCAGCAGGCGCTTTGTGTATAAGTGATGTTTCTTTGTTGTTCATTACAATTCCCAAGCAAACATTTACTGTAAAACTAAAACCATTAACATGATTTAATTTAATAGCATTGCAATGACAGATTATAATATACCATTACAAGTACTGTCCAGTCTTACTTGTGAGCTTATGTTTATTCTGCCCCACTGTGCCTGGGCCTGAACCCAGAAGTAGCAGAGTTAGGGTTAGCCAGATAGGGCCTGACAGGCTGTAATGAAACACACAGATAAAGAAGTGGCAGACAGGCAGATAGAAGCCAGTCTCTCATAAGCGCTGGAGATTAGGCTGACTCCTGCTTTACATTCCCCAGTGAGCAGAGCACCAGGAACATGGGCCATCCAACCCACTAAATCCTTTCTTCCCACTCTGTCTGTGCTCTGGTAGAAATGCTCTGAATCTGAGTTGGTAAGAGAAGAGAGCTCGCATATTTGTGATGATCTGACCACTGCATAGACCAGATGGAAAGAGAGGAAGTGGCCTGCTGGCAGCAGTCATGCAGAAGGTCTGGCAAATTGTCATACCACGAAACAATGATTAATTTGAAAAGAAATCAACCACAGTGGGAATACACGATTACTTACAAATTCAGCTTCTGTGTGACCTATCTGACATGACACTCTGGTGATCAGAGAATTTATTTCTTGACAGTGAGCATAACACCAGGAAAAGTCTTGCTTGTGATCATAGTGCCTGTTTTAAAGTTGGCTGAATGAGAATTTTCAGCAGCATTTGTTCCTGCCAAGATTTCAAAATTATGCATTTTGGAGTTGGCATCTCATTATCGAGCAACATCGTCAATGAAAAAAAAAACACACACACAACAGGCAAAAAAAAAGTAACACACATTTAACATTTAACACACACAGTTCTTACACATATAATCGCTGCTGCTATTGAAGACACTTATGAACAACAGGTTGTCTCAACACAATACACTCTAGATTTTACTGTTTTGTGAAGAGTTGTAGCACTGGAAGAAATATATCAACAAAGTTACTTTAAGCCTGGTTTAATTGTTTTTACTGTCATTAGAAGAAGCAATTCCAAGATGTAGGTTGCAAAGTGGCTTTCAGCTAGTCAATTGCTTATGTAGAAGGGTATCAGCAAAGCTATCAGTTGCTGGGATTAAGATCAACTTATTTCTGTGTGGGCTGCCTGAACTAATGCTATGGTTGATTAATGAAATGGTGAAGGGGTAATTCGGAGGTTTCGTCCTTTTATTACCCATGTGGTTGCTACTATTGCATACATTAGACATTCAATCATTAAATATGAGTTAATCATTGGATTTTAGCAGATCCTTTGGATTCACTGAGCTTAGATTTTCATTCAGTATATATGTGTTTTTATATAAATAGACAGTAGATGCAGTATCAGAACAGAGCAGCTTCAGTACACATCGGCATGCATTCTCAAAGTCTCTACAACTCTGCCAAAGAGGAAGAGTACCTACATCTATTAAAGGATTTACTAAAGGATATTTCCTCATTTGGTGTCTTCATGATTGTGGTGAGAGTACAGTCTAAGATACTGTATCTGTTCAAATTCTTCTATATGTACGACACATACGCAACTGTCCACTTACTGAGAATATGGTCAAAGATGACTCATCTGACATATCACTTCGTGAGGATCAATGCTGCATCATTAACTCTCAAATGTGCATTCACATTTGTAATGAGTGGTTTATGCAGTGCAGTTGCTACTATAATATAAAATGCATTGATATGAAATTGACAAAAAACTCTTTCATCTTGATAGATGGACTCCATTCCTACAAGAAGTACTTCTTTCAACTATACGTTTAAGGAAATAATTATTCTGCAGTTATCTCCTTCACTGCAATTCAGAGATGCTTGACTAGCAGGTATAATTCACAAATGCACACCTTGTAAGCTGGAGAGGAACTGACATTTCACTAATTTAGAAGACCTTCATTTGGCCAGTTATTCTTTTTTTTTTTTTTTTAAACCCTGTAAAGATAAGTTAATATTTGTCACTGATAGAGGAAAACAGAAACAACCCCAGGTTTCCTGTCACCTCTCTAACCAGGCTGACAGAGAATCAGATCTCAATTGAAACAAGTATTCCTTTAACTCATAATGACTTGCGTTAATGTCAATGCTTACTTCCTCCAAATGATCAAAATGTTGATTAGAGGCTATTCCTACAACACTGTTCAAAGAAATCTTACCAGTAAATAATGATTAAATTTTAAGTATGATAAATCTATCTTTATTACTGGCTGTTGATTAAACACCACAGGTTTTTAAGGTAGTGGTAATTAAACCACTACTTTAAAATTCTTACTTAATACTGGATTCAGCTGTCTTAGCTAATTATAAGCCAATTTCTAACCAGTAGTTATAAAATACCAGAGTGACGATCTGCAGAGGAATGGCTTATTTGAAGAGTTTCAGTCAGGATTTAGAGTGCGTCATAGCAGATTAATAGCATTAGTAAAGGTTACAAATGAGCTTCTCACAGTGCTTGACCTATTAGACCTCAGTGCAGCATTTGATACTAGTAACCACAATATTATACCACAGAAATCAGAACATACAGTAGATATTAAAGGAACTCTGATGGTTTGTGAATCTGGTAGACCTGAGTTCCAAAGGCTTCTGTCCTTTGACCAATGCTTTTTATGTTCTTCCTCTCCTCATACAACACTTTCAAAAGGTTTGAACAAGCATTTCACTAACAGGGACCACTTCCTTGGTAACGATGGGCGATGAGGGATGAGGAAGTGTGAATAGTGCTGCGGTTTGGGGAAGGCCTTGAAGGGGACTGGTGACGGCTCTCGGGCCGGGCAGAAACCTATGTACTAACGAGAAATAAATAGAGGAAAGGAAGAGAGGAGAGGAGAAGAGGAGAAGAGAGGACAGAAAAAGGGGGGGAAGGGGGGGGGGGAATGAAAATGAGAACAGCAGGTATTGGAGAAGGGGGGTTTTTATAGCCTGAGGCCGGAGGGGGCGTGAAGGAGGAGTGGTCCCGCTCCTGAAATTCAGATGATATCTCCACTAGTAATAATTCAAATCTGGCTGTCTCCCATAGTGTGCCTTTTGTCCTGTCTCCCTCTGCTCTCTTTTCTTTCCCCTCACCCCCAGCCGGTCACAACAGTTGTCTGTCCCTCCCGGTACCTGGATCTCAGTGAGGTTTCATCTTCCCACTGTTGCCAAGTGCTTGCAAATACGGATTTGATTGTTGATTACTATAAATGCCTTGCAGCAACTGTTATTGTGAAATGGCACTACGTAAATCAAATTTAATTTAATTATTCTTTCTGATAGTTTGATCACGTCATGTTTTGGCATTCTCCTTCACACAGGGGAAAGTCACCCGGATGTTTTTTGTTACACACTATTGCATGAGTATTCCACTCATCAAAGGGGTGCTGTCAGCCATAATTTCTGACCTTATTTTCTGAAGTTTTGTCCCTTACCTTAAAGATAAGACTTTAATCAGTGATATGGAAACAGCAGCTAGTTAAGTGGTAGTTGTGACAGAAGCTCCTAACTTTTGTGCCCCATCAATGAACTCTTTTTCAAAGCTGCTCAGATCTCTTTTCATCTTGCCATCTTCATTTAAAATCAACAGAGCCTGCCTGGAATTTTTATACATAATACAGATGTGGTTCTCTACCTATTTATTCAGGTTTACATGGCTCACAAATGGCAAAGAGGGAGGATGAGACAGGTGAAGAGGCCAATTATTAATTTATATATAAGAGGAGAACAAATAAATATAAGGTATGTAGAGTCAGAGGTACCAATAATGAAATATATGTATGTGAAATATATGTATAGGGAGTCAGTAGAAAGCAAAGTCAATGGAAACCATGAGGTCTGGATCCTTGGACGGACAGACAGAATAATTACACCAGCTTACTAATGCTTTCAGTATGGACCTGCGCCCACATCAGACTCTCTCTGATGCTATATATATATATATATAAACACATTCTTGTTACATTATTGTTAGTTATTAGTGATTCTAAATTGGCTGTAAGTGTGGATGTGTGTGGTTGTCTGTCTCTCTGTGGACTAGGCTGTAGTCCCTGTGTGACCCTGAATTAGGTAAGCTGTTAAAAAAAATGAATGTATGGCTATTTCTTTCACCACACAAAGTAACAATTTCCTGCATTTTCACTCAGCATGGGAAACCAGTTAAAGGCAGAAGTTATAACAAGTTGTCCTTTTTCACGTACCGTCAGAAACATAAACAATTCTGTTTATACTGTATTACTTTGACAAGATAGACATGAAGCACCATTACTTGCCACACAAAGGCAGTGCTGTGGTCCATGTGGCTAGAGTGTACATCTTTTCTCCAGATCCACAACACAAGCACACAGAGCTGAGTGATTATAGCTATACATCACCATCTGCTGTATCTTCAGACCAGAGCTAAATATTTCAATTACAACTACAGAAGACAAACAAGATGTGAACCTTGGGACTCTTCATCTGCCATCAAGAGGAGAAATGCATCTCTGACCTCCCTCCTGCTGAGCTGGAGTCAGCTGTGGAGATTGCACCTACCTGAGCCTCACTGCTGTCTGAGCACCGGCTCCTCTGTCAGCCTTCTTTTACACCATTACCAGCAATATCAGAGCTGTTTCAGCATGCCTCTGTCAATTGCTCATTATAGTTTTGGGGTAGGTCTGAGTTGATAATGCTTAGTCTATGATGAATGAAGAATTTATCTGAAGCGCTCATGCCATCAATTTGCACCACTGACAAGAAATTACTGTCTAAAAAAAGACAGACAGCTCACACACAAACACACTGTAGCCTGCTTGCTACACAGACAATAAATACCACTGGTAAAATTCTTCACTTATCTTACAGCCATGTGTATGCAAAATGAAGACAGAGGCTAAAACTCCATTCCAGCCCAAAGAATGCAGCCATAAAGGACAGTGGCGTCACATTATAGTGTGATCAAAGTTAAAAGGCATTTCTGTGTACACACAAAGCCTCCCTGGCGGATCACCCTATCAGCCAGCCTGTAGAAACATGACCAAAAACTGACATAAACAGCAGATATGCTGCCTGTGGTGGGAATGTGGCATATTTGTGAATTCTGTTTTTTGTGGACATAACCACAGACTGACCGGTGGGAGCAGAAAGAAGCTGTGATGGAGCAGGCCCCTCACCAATCACCTCATTCATAAGGTCACTATCTCACTCTCATACTGAGAGACGAGAATTACTCCATGTGTTAACCCGTCTCATTGCCTTTTTTTCATCAAGGGAGAGAGATTGGTCTTACAGCAGGCAGTGACATATACTTTTATTGTTGGGGAAATTTGCAAAATTAATTCTATATTTTTGTTCAAGATGATGGAAGTCCAATAGTTATTTTATTTATAAATCTATTTTAAATTATTTATGTGGAAAAATAGATCAATTTAAAAGACTACACATTTTAAAATTCTACCTGTCAAAAAACAAAACAAACTTTTAAAAGTCATAAATTTATAAGATGAAATTTGTTCTTTAATTCAGTTTCATTTTACAGCACTAGTTCACGCAGCTCCCAACAACTTGTAGCTTTTATTGTGAGGTTAAAGCTGTTCAATATTAGAAATGATGATAAGAAAGTTTTTAGTGATTGATCTTCCGTGGTCACACCCCAGTGTACCTATTTGAATAATTAATAATATATTGATTAATGATTTTATTATTGCTATTATTAGTTGTAGTGGTAATAATAATAATGATAATCATTTCCACACAATAAAACATAAATACAGAAAATAAAATGAAATAAAATAAAACTTCACAAAAATCTTTTCTATTAGTGGAAAATGGAGCCATAGGAAAAATCTCCAGGAAAATCAATCATGTTTTTAAAGCTCCCACAGAGGCTGAGAGATTCTTTTATTAATTACAAAATTACATATTCAAGTTCTAATTTTCCAATGATTTTGCATGATTTATTTAGCTCTGATTTACTTAATGATAAATGTGATGGCTCCATATGGTGGAGGTCCTAACAGTCTGATTCCCAGCTACTGAGACTAGCTACAGGAACACTGAATGTCACCTCCCTGGTGGGGAAGATGCCTGAGTAAGTGAGAGATACTAGGTAGAATGAATGAAAGCTGAGAAACACGCCCCTCTGTTGAGGTATAGCCTTCTAATTTAACCAAAGGGTTGTCCACACGGGAAGCGATTCACTTGTCATGCATCACTCGCTGGCAGTTGGTAGCTAGTGGATATTCAAGGCTCCAGTTGCTGGAGTAACACTGTAATGGATTTACCATCCTGTCATTTGTCAATCAACCATATCTTTTACTGTCATTGATAGTCGTTCCAATCACTGGCCTCAAAATTAAAGAAAGCTTAACTCTAATGTCGGAGACAAAAAACATTCAGAGCAATACACTGATATACAGTTGATGTTTTAATTTTACCATTTTGTGTCCAGTCTTGTTTTTTAATGCGTTTACAACATTGTCTTTCCTAGCCTTTTGCCACATTGCACCGAAATAATACTGAAATAATATTTTGAAACAAATTAACTGGAGATTTATGGTTCAACCTTTGCTTATTCAAAAAAAAATCACGGTGAACAGTTAGTTGTTATCAGTACCATGAAGTGGCTATATATTTTATTTTATTTTATATTTGAAATTATGTGAAAAATGCCAGCTAGCTTGTTAATCTATTAACATTACCATTAGAAAGTTTAGTATGACAATGTTAAACTGGCATTAATACTTATCTAGAGCAATTCTCAGCTTCTGCCACTATAAACCTCCCATATATTAACTAACATAACTTCTGAAGTAGGATCATATTAAACTTATAGTTGTGTTAACATAAATGCTGCTGTTAGACAGAAAATCAGACTGCAGGATCATTTTTATCATAAAAGAGCAAACCAACACAAGTCTCTTCTCTGTGATACCAGTCTTGCTGCTTGTTTCTCTCTTATTGTTAAATTTAAGATCAACATTAGATAACATTAGATAGCAAATCCTGCTTTTAAATTATTTCTGCTCATATGCACTACCTGGTGGTGAAATCCATACAGCAGCCCCCACACATTTATAATTCCTATATAATTTATACTGCAGCAGGGGAGTGCAGGAGGAGCAGCAGTGGTAACCTGCAAAGCTGTAATGACAGTAGAAGACACTTAACCCACCTAATCAGAGCCACCTGACTCCACTAACTCCACTGAGTTAGTAGAAAGTAGTGCTCATGATGAATTAAAACAAGTAACTAAAGAACAAATTTTTAAAAACACAACAATGAAAGCCACTCAACAAGAATGAAGGTTTATCCTTCTGCTGCCAGTGAGGTGACTAATTCGAGTGTGTGAGGCCAAAAGTCAGAGCTGGGATGTCGGCAGTTAACTTGTTAGTGTGTGAAAGAGTGCAGAAGCTAGTAGTTACAGTAATAACACTTCATGATCAGTCAACTTGGTCTTGGGTATTTTTGCAAAAATAAACATAGAGAAATTTTGCAGTACACCGGTAAAGCTGTGTCTGACAAAATGACTGTCAAGTTATGAATGCTAAGTTATGAAATTTAGGCTAAAAGAAATTTAGTCAAGTACTAAGGTGTACTGGTGTAAATTATTGTGCTATTATGTATGTTATT
Organism: Etia nguti; assembly: GCA_015106755.1. Lineage (NCBI taxonomy): Eukaryota > Metazoa > Chordata > Actinopteri > Cichliformes > Cichlidae > Etia > Etia nguti. Next base: position 29,052 of record VUQG01002015.1, on the reverse strand, counting down.
GTATTTTTCATATAGGCTGGTTTTATTGTTCTTCATGTTTGTTTTTGAAATAACGTTTTTTTTTTTATTATTTTAATGCTGAAAATACTAATTTAATAAAAATATATATATATATATTGCATATTTTTATTCATGTCAAATTATTTATAACATAATGTTAACAAATAGCAGTTGAAGTGGTTCCATGTGAATTTTTGCCTAGGTCCCCAACAGACCTTTCAAAGAAAGCATGTTAATTTAGTCTGTGCTGCATGTGGAAGGACGACACATTTTTGTTCCATAAACACATTTATATTACACAATGCTACAAATCCTAAAACCTACATCTTGACAGCATTCATTTCTTTACAGCATACATGCTTGATATATATTCAAGACATTGATTAGTTTTTTCTCTCTTTGTATAGTGGCATTCACTTTTTTTATTCATGCAAGTTGGTTGACATTATTGTGATAATGACTTATTTGCATTTTTAAAAACTATATATACTGAAATATATTGAAAAATATTATTAATTTAAGGTGTTCAGGTTTTGTTGTGGTACTTGTTAGTTAAATTGTTTACAACTAAATACTAGTATAGTATTTTACAATACTTATCGGTAAGAGAAATACAGTTGGGGTAATCCTGAAAGACCTGCAGAGAGTTGGTGTGACAGAGGAGGAATAGGGAATGGGAATGGGAATAGGGACAGGTGGAGACAACTGATCTGCTGTGGCTACCCCTAACTTGACCAGCTGAAAGAAAATCTGTAAAGGGCAATATGTCTCTTTTTTCATGCTCTGACTCAGAATTACTACTTCGGTGTCACTTATATACACCAAACTTTCCAGGTGTTTTTGCTGACTGTATTTAAAGAAAAAAAAAGTTTGTTTATATACTTTTCGGTTTTATTTGTAGAACATTTTATTCCTAAAATAAAAAAATAAATATAGTATTTTCTGGCTGTTAACATTATTTTCTGACAAGTTATACGAATAGATCTCCATAATGCCCTCTGTAAAAGCCTTTGAGACTAATGTGCCAAATGACAGAGGAATTTAGAACATGGATTTGTCTAATGTTTAGGAAATGTATGAAAAGTAGCACATAATACTTTCATCTGTTTGTTAAAAGTTTTACTCTTTTAACCTGAAGTGAATGAATTTCTTGACCCGTCCAGCCCCCCCAGCTTAACTTTGTGGAGCTTTATACGATCTGATTCCAACTTTGCTCCTTTCCTAATAGCTACAGCCTCTAGGCAGCACTGTCATTTCAACACAAATATATCATTTTTGGAGGAATTTTGCTGAAATGTCATGACCATAGATTCTCCATCAGAATAAGCAGCCCAAAATGTTAAACTGACTATCTCTAAGCCACTTTTCACTTTTGCCTTGTGAAGCGGTGCACCATCATACTGGAAAATGAACGGAATTTCACATAATTGTCCCTAGAAGACTGGAAGATGTAAGTCTTTGAGGATACATCTGTATGATCAAGAAGCAGCCAGATAAGCCGAGGCCCACAGAATGTGATCAGTTTTGAACACTGATAAGGAAAAGGAGAGGGACCAGATGCTGATAACCTGCATGCTAGAGAGAATTGCCCTTATGAGGAAGAAGACTCATCACTGTATTGCTGACTCTTTACATGAATGCAATTTATTTGCCAACAAGTTTTTGAAAGTTGTGAAATAATTACTAAATTGGATAAAGATGATAACAGATAGGCTAAAATGTATCACTAATAAAATAATATCTTAGATGAGGTAAATGAAAATGACATATACAATAAATTTACCTAAAAGTGGTTGTAGTGGAGAATACATTTGGAGGAGGTGTTCTAGGAAGCAGGAGAGAAGAGGAGCCTGTCTTGATCAGACATATTTTACTGGACTGAGGTCAGCTGTAAACCTGTTTAATTACCTGCAACGGAATGCTGTTTTACTGAAAATGTGAGTTCCTTTGCTCTTAGCGCAATTATGTTATAGTCTCAAGTTACTTGGGTTGTTTATGTTATGTAAGAATCATTAAAGTGCATGTATGCTGTGATATAAGAAGTTGTTTAGCTAAAAACAGCAGCATCAACTCTATCCTACCACAGCTGAAGAGGACTATCCCACAGTGTTGATCTCAGGGTCTATATCACCCTCTTCCTAAACGGCAAACATGAGCGTAAATGATGTAAAGGTGATGGGTTATATTTGATAAGACGTGACCAGCTTATAAGTCTGATCTAAGGCCGAGCTTAGACTACGTGTGCAGAACTCACTCTATTTAAAGAGAGCGCTGTTTGGCTGCTGCTCAAGGAGCCCATTCTTTTCTTTTTCTTCGGATTTCTTCTTAAAGGAAATGAGCTTTTGAAACTACCGATAAAGTGAAAATATGATCTTAGTCCTGCATTATTCATTCAATATAAAACACTGAATGAATGATGTCTCTTTGTCCTGCGCTTCTAAATGGTCCAATGATCCCTTTATTTCGTTAAATATTTAAAATGAGAAAATATGCTCACAGCAGGCGACAGACATTGAGTTTGAGGATGTTTCAAAAATCAACACCAAATGCTCTGTCATTAGAAGACGGAAGGAAGGAGACCGACAGACTCCACTGCTGCTCTGCGCAGATGGACGGATGTAGAAGACCAGAGGAAGGATTAATTAATGGACACCAGACAGGAGTCTGTTACGGTGTCAGCCCTTAATGTTTTTAGACTGCCGAAAAGATGCTGATCAAATTAAGGCCTTTTCAGACAGGAGACGAAGAAAAGACGCCCTTTGGAAATATTTACTTTTGATCGACGCTATGTATAAAGGTGACGTGTAATCTAAATCTAACTCATTTTACACGCTTTATTTTCTAAATCGAAAAAAGCTGTTACTTACAAGCTGTCAAATACAGTATGTTTTTGTCTTTATTTGGTGTATGTTACATTTTCATTATAAGTTTAACTTAATTAGCCCCGTGTTATTTCCAACCTATTGTTGATTTTGCATGGTTTTGTTTTAATTTGATATATATTATTTACCAGTTTACCCCGCCTACATGTTCTAAAAATGAAACGTTCATCCATGTTTTATTATTATTATTCTTAATTATTATTGTTGTAGTGAAATGTAAATAATAAAAATGATAACGGAAATAGCTTCCTTATATTTCTCTATATATATTTTGTATTTTTGACCTTTTTTTTTTCTTTAGTCAAAGGTTAATTGACGCTATCACCACCAATAATTTTTTTCAATTGGTTTCTGTGAGCTACCAGCTACGCGTAAAGTGATTGTTTTATATACAGTATTGTTCTAGTTCTATTTCTTTTTCTTTTTTCCAATAGACGGATCAATGTAATACTTTTAATCTAAAAAATTATCTTTCAGTCTCATTCTGCACTGTTATACCTTGAGGAGCTAATTTAATTGATATGAAATTGGAAACGTTGGGAGCAGTAAGACGGAGATTTTTTTATTTGTTTCAAATGTGGAAAACATTGAAACATATGATTTTCTAGGTGAATTTAAAAAAAAAAAAAGTTGTGCATTAAATTCCCCTGTAGAAAATATCTATGAAGCGTAAAGGCAACGTCATAAACGCGAGCAGGATCGTGAATACTACTGTGTATAAAGTGCCAATGGAGCCTCCATATCCTTCGTCCTATCAAACAGAAAAGGGTTCTATTAGTTTACACTTTAGAAGTCCTCAGTTCTCAGGTTTGAGCTCTCCTTCTCTGTCCTACCCAGGGGTCCTCCCTCCTTAGCGCCTTCCTTCCCTCCCCTCCGCCGTTCCCACCCAGGTCTACCTCAGATCGGATCCGTGTCACGTGTTTTACTCCCATACAAATTTTCCAGTAGGAGAGCGAATAGGCGCACACTCATAACAGCAATTATCAGCGACAGCAACTATCTCCAGATATACGCAGAGGAAGAAGAGCGCTCCAGTGATCCCGGACTCCCCTTCCCCCTCCCCCTGAAAAAAAAACCCTCTTACTTTTGCTTACATTTATCTTCTACCACTTGCGAGCAACTTTAACGCACTAAAACTGAGATATCTGGAGAGGCTCGGCTGAGCTTCATCGTCTGTCTGCGTGGGTACGGAGGGAGAAAGTTTGCCTACTGCGCTTCTCTGCTGAGATTTTGACTGCTAAAAGACCGGACTGCTTTATCACCCGACCGTCCTTATCTGGTGAGATAATACACTGAGAGCCCTTGGAAAGAAACTGCGTTCCTCTTGTACACGGCGAAGAGCCATTATCAACGTTTTGTGTGTTTTGATTTACTATTGATAGAAAATATATGCATTGCAGATATGGAAGGGGAGCTTGCTATCTTATGTGGTGTTTGATTGGGTTTCCGTTTCTGATTTAATGAGCCAACTGCGGAGGCGCAGGATGTGTGGGGTTACTGATAGTCGCCTCTGAGTTTTCAGATATCCTTAAACATTAATGTCATTTTAATCCATTTCATGTCACACAAGGTGATACAGGTGAAATATGTCTGACAGGGACTGTCGAACTTTACTTTTGGCATGGCTCATTGATTGGGGGAAAAATAGGTTTTATTTTGCGCAATAAAGCTTACAGGCTGGGGTGGGTGGGTGGATCAGCTGCCCATGAAACTTTTCCAGTGTTTTTCAGCTACCTTCTTTCTCTGTACATTTGTCTGTAACACGGCAGGGATTCACACCAAGGCACGAAAGTTCCTCAGGAGAGTGTGGATGAGATTTGTGGACATCTCCGCAGTCCTGAGACTGGCCGAAGAAGCCCTCCCCGTAATTTCCAGTTTTCAGCCAGGACGTAGATTTTAAAGAGAGAAACATGTATCAAAGCCTGGCCTTTTCTTCCAATCAGTCCCATTACACGCATGACACCGGGAATTACATCCACCCCTCCGCCAGCTCTCCCGTTTACGTCCCTTCCACCAGGGTTCCTGCCATGCTGCCCACCCTGCCCTACCTGCAAACCTGCGACTCGCCTCATCAGTCTCACGGCCTCAGTGGTCATCACGGCTGGCCCCAGGCCGGCACAGACGGCTCTTCCTTCACGCCCAGCAGCCCCCATCCCTCACACGGATTCTCCTACTCGCACAGCCCGCCAGTCAGCACCAACACCGGGCGAGATCCAACCTATCAGAGCCCGCTGGTTCTCGGAAACGGAGCTCGTGCGGACCAGTACGGAGGCGCTCTGGTGCGCTCGGTCGGAGGTTCCTACTCCAACCCGTACGCCTACATGAGCCCCGAGATGGCGACGTCCTCCTGGACTCCGGGACATTTCGAAAGCGGGGTGATCAGCCTGCAGGGCCGACAGGGAGGTCTGTCCGGGAGAAGATCCAGTCTGGGTAAGCACATAAATCAAGTTTCTAAAACTACTGCGAAATCCCAGATTTACTGGATTTTCTTAAATTGATTTTTTTTTTTTAAATAGGCAGTGTGAAAGACTGATAATAAATATTTTCTTATTCATAAAATAATTTGCCATGATTTGCTTATTTTTAATATGGTTTTTTTTTAGCGTTTTTTAATGTTTTCTGTTTTTTAAAAGCCACAAGATCATATTACTGCTTGAAAACACTCGTAAGCTAAATTGTTGCATTTTCCTTCAAAATATTAAGAACATAATAACAATCACGTCAGTCTATATTTTATTTACGTCTTTAATGTCCGAATTTCAGCATCAATAAGAAGAATGGAATATTCTGAACATTTTGTTCCTAAACACAGTATTGTTGTTGCTCCACGATAATTGTTATTGTCTTTAACATGGCAGAGGTTCTTTTTAAACCTCGTTTGCTAGTAGTAAAGGCCAGGAAGTTATTTTTTTACAGGGGCTGACAGAGAGGCCTGTAACGTAATGTTTGTGTCATGGGGTCGGTGATTGAATCAAAGTCCCCTAAACAATCCCACATTAGATTTAAACAATACATATTCATCAAGAAGAGAGTGCCGCTAAAGGAGGATCGATTAAAATGTTAATTTAATTCCCTGCTTTAATCACGAGTTTCAATACACACGGAGAGAGAAAAGCCCAGTGAAAAGGGCCACTGCGGTGACGATGAGAGCGATTATCACCTTGATCAGACAGTCGAAACGTCTCTAAGTGTAGCCGTCAGCATTTATTTGGAGGCCACGTGTTGGATCGGGAAGGCAGGTGTGTTTGAAGTTCATGATTTAGAAGAGTTTGATGGTTTGACACCTCTTAAAAATGTTGACAGATAAATGAAACCCAATTTAACCCTTTAGTGTATTGTTGGTTTAATTAAAGAGTCCATTATTATAGAAAGGCTTAGCAGTGAGTTTACATTGGTTTATCCTTTCATTTTGTTAACATGACAATTGAGCATATATGTTCATACGAGAATCCCTTGCAGTATTCTTAGTGGTAAAGTATTAATATCCTCATAAACTAATAGCAATGATCTCTGGCCACACATTTGTTAGTGGGCCCTTTTTTTGTAGGCCCCAGGTTTGACATGGATGTTTTACATATCAGGCATTTAAATTTGTGCACAAAGGAAAACAAAACTAGACGGTCTTTATGGCTTTAAATACTTGGACAGAGTTTATGGTCAGGACAGTCTTGATAGTTAAAATGTGTTAACAATAAAGTTTCCATCGCCTCTATAAAGAAATAAAAAACATTTATTGGTGCAGTTTTGCTTCTTTCCTACTTTCTTTTAATTTGATTGACGGGGACGAAAAAAGCTTTGACGTTTTTCTGAGACTGCATTCAAATATTTCAAAAACGATTTAATAATCACTGGGTGGAGCTTAAGTTTAATGACATAGCAATGAAGCCGATTTTTATTTAGGCTGTTTTAATTTGGGATCCTCTGCCATCAGTGTATACACTTAGGGTCTATTTTACATAACTGTAATAAAATTAAAGGAAACTTTCTAAATTTTGAAATGGAGGACCCATAGACTTGCTATCAACTTTGAAGTCCTCACCTCAATTCAAACTCCTGCATGACGTGTACGTGTAGTTGGTGAATATTTAATTGTCACCCTGACATGGGGGTGAGGATTAGGGATTAGGTTAAACCGACTCATCTCTTCTACTTTACTTATTATAAGTGCATAAAGTTTAGTTTCGAATAAATTCAACTTTTGGTGTTTACTTTCACACCACTTTAAACCTTGAAAGCATGAACTGATGCATGTTCAGTCATCCACGTAAGGAAATCCCAACCACACTGAAGAAGTCACCTGGATGAGTGACGTTTTGGGACTTGAACGCATAAGTTATTTTAATTTGAACAAAAAAGAAAAAAAATTCAAGCAAAGGGGATAAGTCTAACCATGTGACTATAACAGGTTATTCAACTTATGGGACGTTAACTTGTTTTACAGAGTTCATTTATCTCATCATGGCTAGTTTTATAATATTACTACTCATAGATCACTCTAAACGCTGCTAACTCACTTTCTAAGACCAGGCATATTTTATGTAATATGTGTTTAAGGGTTGTCATGTTTTAAAGCAGTCTGGTGTTTTGTGTTTTGATCTCAAATCCAAATTCTCTTGTCATTATTTGCAACCCTAAGCATTGGCGATGATGACTTATCTTTAGGCTGACTGTGAATATTAATTTGGACCGTTTACGAAAACATAAACCCATTAATTCTATCATCTTAAATATGAATAACTAGTATTTCAGAAGAAATTTACTTTTATATTGTTCATGTAAAGTGTTTGGTAATTAAAACGCAATATATGTTTCATATAGCCCAAACCCGCTGCGCATGCGCTCCTCATCAGTTTTACTCGCAATTTATTTTGTGATGAATTCTTTTCTTCTGGAATGATGAGAAGCACAATCACAAGTTCAAAGGGTGAGTCCGGGACAGCTGTGTCCCGACGGACCTGGTCTACTTCAGGTCTGGCTCGCTCCTTCTGTCTCTCTTTCTTTGGTTTATCGATGGAGGGATTAGGTATTTGAGCAATTAATGCCAGGAGTCCGCAGTGTGTCAGAGAGTGATGAATGTGGAGGTTGAGGTGATACTGGTGGGGGTGGGGTGGTGCGGCTGCTGCTGTTGAAAATGCTCCCCCCAGACAGATTCCTCTATTTGATTCATTCGCTGGGGTTTGAGCGCTCTTCATCATACGGACTGGGTGGGGGATTGCGAGGTGGCGGGTTAAATTCCTCCCTGGCTATTCATCAGGCACTGGACCGTAGCCACGACCCCGCCACGCACGCCCGCGTACGCTGTAAAAGTTAAGAGGAAGATGTTGTAAAAGGGCATGTAGTCTTTTGAATTTATTCATCTACGTGTACCGGAGAGACCGAAACGCCGTGAAACCACGGAGATAAGTGTTGGAGGTTGTCAGAGATTGGTCACGTTGGACAAACTAGAAGTGAACACGAGTACCATGTACACGTTTAGGCCTAAATAATTTCCTAAACTCAAATGAAAAAAAAGGCCAACAGCCAGGAAATAATCATGGAATGTAAATGTGTAATGGTATATGTGTACATGCAACGCGGATTCAGTCTAATGTGCATTTTCGCTGTCTGTGTTCAGACCTGATAGACGACATGCCCACGGAGGGCAGGGAGTGCGTCAACTGTGGCTCCGTGTCGACCCCGCTGTGGCGCAGAGACGGGACCGGGCACTACTTGTGTAACGCCTGCGGCCTCTACCACAAGATGAACGGCATCAACAGGCCCCTCATCAAGCCGCAGAAACGACTGGTAAGACTCGCGGAAAGATCGAACAAAGCTTTAAAAGAAAAATGTATAACTATGTATCCTGTATCACATTTGGGAGATTCCGAGCCAGCCTACCTCATGATTTACATTTTTCAAACCACTCTGCCATTCAGCAGACTCCAATTTGTTTATTTGTCGATTTTTTTTAGTTGAATTTGTTGTCTGGTGTAATTTAAACTTCAACCAGATATAGCATTGAAAATCATCAGTAAATGCCTTTTTTTTTCCAATGGACTGTACACACATGGATTGTGTGTTGCACTTTAATGTTGCAATGGGAGAGCAGAGTCAGCAAAATAATCAAAGCGATTAACGAAGAAAATAAAAGATTATTATTTATTGTAATAAGAAATAAAATAAAATAAAAAACATTTTCAACTAGCTTAAAAACATTACCAATAGATAATCAAAAAGCCTAAAGACGCAAATTCGTATTTCATCTTTGACACACTTAGTTGTTAAACTTTGTGGTAAAAATATATCCTTTTTTCTAGTACTGTAAGCTGTTGTGTCCCTCTTTTTTTCTTTCTCCAGAGGCTATGATTATTAATCATTTATAGACATCTTTTTTTAATTGTTTTGTCCTTAAAATCTTCGAACAGGTATAACGTCATGGAACTGGGGTAATTGCATGCAACAATTATCATTTAAGTGCCTGGAACCATGAGGCATGTTTGACTGTAATATAATGAGAATAAACACTGTCGTGAAATTTTCTTACTCATCATGCGGCTCTACTGGAAATTACATTGCACATTAGGGCTTTTATTGCTCTTGACAAGCTGGTTACAAACTGAACCTGCAGTTATCTTCTTCAACATGTTCTATTCATATTGATATAAATATAACAAATCATCACTCTAGGAAAAGCTAAAGAAAAAGGAAACATGCAACTTTTTTGCTTTAAAAATTTTCAGTTTGTTTTTGTAATCTAATATTTTTTTTTTTTTTTTAAAGACTCTGTATTTCCCAGGAACATCCAGCTCCAGAGCAACTGTGACTGTCAGCTACCCAACAAACTATTTCCACAACAAGGCTTTTTTTTCCTGTTTTTTATTTGTCCTGTGCTGACCTTGCCCTTGATACGAGCTGTTTTTAGACATGTTTCTGCTTAGCAACGTGACTTTCTGCTGCTGCCGTTTTTGTTTCACCCCAAAACAAACAGATATTCACACTTGAAAGAATTATTTATGTTGCCTTTACGTGTTGCCCAGCTAATGAGTTATTATTTTCTCTTTTGCATGGGCCTGGGGGCATTCATCATTGTTATACCAAACATACCAGCATCCTGCAATTCATTGGAAAAGTTGAGGGAACAGCTTAATGCCTATTTCTCAAACCTTACTTCAAGATGTGATGTGTGATTTCAGACAGTTGATAATTTACCATTCAAATATGTCCTCCTGCAGCAGACCACATCACGCCGGGCCGGCTTGTGCTGCACTAACTGCCACACCAGCACCACCACACTGTGGAGACGCAACGCTGAGGGAGAACCTGTCTGTAATGCCTGTGGCCTCTACATGAAGCTACATGGGGTAGGCCATGCTAAAAGGCTCTTTTAGCAAGCTTCTTGCTTCAGCAGGGAGCAGCTCATTATTTGCACAGCGTAAAACCT
>VUQG01002014.1:10045-42734 GCA_015106755.1 Etia nguti | reverse complement strand
TCACTTCCAACATAAATGAAGACAGAAAACTGAACAGCAGTGACTTTTGTAGGGTTACTGAAGGTGGACTAGCTGGTATATAATGATGTGCTACGTGATCGCTAGCGACACAGCTATGTTAGCATAACATTAGCACAGTGAAGCTGGAGGATGAATGCTAACTTTTTTCCACTCAATAAAAGCTAACGTGAGGGTTCCCGATGGTTAGGGACAAATGCAATCACATGGCAGGATGCTGTAAACGGACCAAACTTCAGTCACGAGAACAACTGAGATAATCCATCCACAATACGAGGTTAGTCATTAATATACTGCAACAACATGGGAATAGAGCAGCTGTGAGAGAATTATGAATCAATGGTACGGAAGTGGAGGAAGCAAGAAGAATGAGTTGAGTAAAGTTTCACTTATCTGACCTGTTTTGTTTCGCTTAATGCGCCTTATAATCCGGTGCGCCTTATGGTCCGAAAAATACGGTAAGTAGTTTTATCAAGGCTTTTGTCCAAGAAATGACAACATACTGATCCCTGTGGTGGCACTGCTAATGCTGCAGAACAAGAATTTTACAGCTCTGTACATAATCCTTGTTCGTGAAAATTGGTATCAGTACAGTTTCTCTCTGTTAATCATACACTCTCATTTCTCCTGTGTTAAATAATTTGATTAAAACGTCCACTGCCTTCTCCCTCTTTCACTAGAGGTAGTACCACCTACTCAACCAGGGTTCAGAGCAATCTCAGTCAATCTGAAAATGTGACAACAGACTGCATGCCAGCAATTGGCTAGTCAATGGCGTGACTCGATGAGTCATGAGACTGTCTCTTTCACGGAAATCAAAACTGCCATTTTTAACTACAGACACCCTAGTCCCCGAAGCTGACACAAAGCCAGAGTCCGAGCAGCAAATATACAATCACCTCAACATCTTCCATTGTTGTTTTGTGAGTGTGTTACATACAAATGACGTTACAGGACTTTTGGCGGTGTTGCTATAATGACCCCAGACACATGTGGTGGTACTCACTTCTAATGGAAATGGATTGAAGCAGAGTAAAGTTGAGTTGAGCTGAGTAGGTACTAGTGGAAAAGAGTAACCAGACATCTCCATACCTCCACAGGTATGTCATTGGGACCAACTGCATTCCCATTCTTCATCCTCTTCACTTCCTCCTTACTAATCTTTGCCTTATCCACCTCTCTCTTTACGTATCCTGTAGTCCTGTCTACTTTTTTCACCTCTCTGCTTATCCCACTTTTTCTTGCTAACCTTTTCCTTTGGATACTTTCCTGTACTTCCTCATTCTACCACCAAGCCTCGATGTCTTCTTTTATCAGTCCAGCGCATACACCTAACACCTTCTCAACAGTTTCTCTCAGCACTTCAGCTGTAGCTTCACAGTCATCTACCAGCTGTTTTCTATCATGTCTCAACTCCTTCCTTAACTCTGTGCAACATTCGTCCTTCTTCAACTTTTGGTTTTACCTTCACTCCTTTACTCTTCTTGATTTCCAGAGTCATGCTACAGTCTACCACCTAACTCTGCCTAGCTACATTCTCCATCTTGCAGTCTCCGATCTCTATCAGATTGCACCTTCAGCAAAAGATGTGCACCTCCCTCCATTCTTATACGTTACTCTATGTTACTCTGTTTTCGCCAACTATGTGTTCAGAGCAGCCATTTACATCCTTTTAGGAAAATTACTATCATCTACTCTTCCGCATTTCTCTCCTTAACACCATATCTACCCAACACCTCATCACGTCTGTTCACTTCACCTACTGAAGTCAGCTACAATCACCACTCTCTGGCCCCTGGGCACACTCTATCGCTTCATCCAACTTATTCCAGAATTCCTCTCTTGTTTAACAGACATTCAAAAAGTGGGATAATTTCTTTTAAAGATGACAATAAAGATTCTTGACTTTTTACTCTGAACACTTGAAAAACAATAGTATTTAAAGCCAATTTTATGTTTGATAATGAGAAGTCAAAAACACAGTAATGTGTTTTCAGTCAATTTCATGATAGCTAAACTGCAAATGTAAGCATGACTATGCCCCCTTTTCATTATTTTAGTATTAAAAAATTATTTTAGATGAAACCATTAATTCAGCTCAGCACGAGTGCACCGATTTCAGCAATATATAGTGTAAATGGTAGTTAAATGATACAACAGAAGCATGCTGTCACATCAATATACGCAAGCTGGCGTCTATACATAAAGCTCATGTTACCATGTTACACAGCTATTAATGGGGAATATTAACATTTTGTACAATTGCTGCATTTTTGAAAGTGCATAAAAATCAGTTTTACTGAAAATAATTTAATTCTAAAGTCTATAAAATGGCAACATAGCTATCCGGAAACGAAGGTGATATTTGAAATGTTTGAACTGTTGCTTCAAACAATAATAAATTAATGAACCATTAAGTACATTTCTATTGACTATCTGAGTTTGTCATTTTAAAGTTTATTTTAAAGTTTTTTTGTTAGTTTTCTTTGTTCCAACATTTGTAATCCACAAATAACTAAAGTGACTTAGAAAAATGTACAATTTTAAGTTCAGGGATAGGAAAGCAACTCCATTACAAGTCCAAAGAAGAATAATTTATTTATGATGCTGAAAGACACACTTATGAAGACCTACCTATTATTGTTTTCTCTTATCACTGAGCTGTATCCTTGTTGCCCTGATTCCTCCTCTGAGGTCAGCATATGATTGCATACATGTGTGCATGTGTGTGTGAGAGAGAGTGTATGTTGATGTGGACAGTAGTCCTGTAGTACTGGCCAGCACTAAGGCTCTTATATGAAGGATAATCCAGGATAGCCGGGGGGTCTTAACTCACCCCTCCAACACACAGGGTGTCCATGGTAGGATTTGAGGGGGTGGGGTGGCAAGCTGAGGTGTGAAAGAGAGTCCAAAAATCTCAGCACACCAGGGTGTTGCAGTAGAGTTTTGCATTAAAATTTGTGACACTGGTCCACAGTGTAAAACCTAGTTTAACATTAAAGACTGTACAACTGTTCGCTGCCTACAGAAAAACCAAAACCATAATATAAAATTAACAGAATGATTGTATTTACCAGTGAGAGAAAACAAAACAGATGTAAGATGAAAAACACATTGCTACTACACAGGGTCTGAATCCCGCTCTTCTGTGTGAGAGTTCAATATTTAACTAATGCCACAACAACCTTTTTTTTCTATCAAACTTAGAAGCCACATTATGTCGATGCAGGCCAAGAACAGTGATAAATCACCTCCCTTATTGGATGGTTCAAGAAAATAAAATCAAAGGAGAAAAGGGGAATGACTTTAGGAAGAAACAAGATGAAGAAACCAAATACCCATCAAATGAAGGTAAATGGGAAATTATGGAGAAGGAAGAAAACAGGAAATAAATTGATAGAAAGACAGCTATGAAGGAAATTGCTAGAGCAGAAAGAAAATTGGAGATGAGAATGGTGGTTTCATCCAAAAAGGAAGCTGAGAAAAAGGAATGAAAGAAATGTAACTTTATACATGGCAAAGTGAAGCAAAAAATGAGTGCAATATACTAGAATGAGGAAGTGAAGAACAGACGAGTGAAGAAAACAGACAGATGCATGCAAGGAAAACAGCTGCTTGTTGTTAAAGTAAAGAAAAAGCAAAGTGGACAGAGTCTGCAAGTGTGTAGATAAAATATGGTTTTCTGCATCAATGTTTGTGTACACATGTATACGACTGATTGGAAAAATCTGGCGGGCGTTATCAGGCGAGGTAAATCGGCCTAAACCTATTGCTAATGTCTTGCTGGGGGTGTGGGAGAGATTAATAAGGAGCCGCTCCAAAAGGCTTTAGCAGTCCTGCTAAGATTCTTAACCCGCCTAACCTCCTCTGGCGCCACTGGGAAATGTCCCTGAATGTTGAAGCAAAAACATTCACATGAGTTTCATTTTCCACAGCATGATCAATCACACCTTTTGACTTTGGATTCACATTTTTTACTGTTGAGAAGGCTAAGCCCGGGAATACACTTCAGGAGATTAAAGTACTTCAGTCACTCAAATAATGACTGAATATTATTATATACATATATACAGAAATTGCTCATTTATTTATGCATAAATAATTTAAAGAAATTGGTCTTGCAATTAATTAACAGTAACTAATTTACAGGACTTCACTGACCAACTGGGGACTTGTACACTAAATGGGCAAGGACAGTGTGACTTAAAGGGATGTGACTGGGAGCAAGGGTCTTCTCGACATGAACCCAAGTTGTGTTTATTTGTTGGACTTCTATGATAATATGCATAGTTTGTACATAACAAACACCATGCTTGAGCATAAGGATTTACAAAAGTTTAATTGGCACCAAGATGTCCAAAGTTGCAGGTCGATTGATTGTGTAATCATACCATTAGACCTGTGGCTGTATGTCTTGTATGTCTTGTATACTCAGGCAAAGGCAGGAGCAGAGCTGTCCGGTGATAACCACCTGCTGGTGAGTTGGTCCAGGTGGTGGGGGAGGATGCTGGATAGACCTGTTAGTGTTTGAGACCTTGATTCGCATTGTTGGCAATAAGACAGACCTGTTCCCAGCAGAAGAGAGACCCCTCCAGGGCTGCCCTTTGCCACTGATTCTATTTGTAACTTCCCTGGACAGAATTTCTAGATGCTGCATCACGATCACATCTCTGCTGCTGCAGGTAATGTGGTTCCTTTGACTTCACTGAGGCAGTGCTCTTGAGATTACACTAGCATGGTTTGAAGTGGCTAGGATATATCTTGGTAGAGCGGAAGACTGACAAATGGATTAGTGTGGCATCAGCAGTGATGCAGACACTGTACCAATCTGGTGAAGAGAGGACTGGATGTGAAATTGGAGCAGATTCCTACCCTCACCTATGGCCACAACTTCTGAGAGCGGAGAAAAAAGCAACAGAAATAAGCTTCCTCCCAAGGGTTTTGGGCTCTCCTTTAGAGACAGGATGAGGAACTTGGTTATTTGGGAGTAGAGTCGCTGCTCCTCTGTATTGTATGGTCAAGGTGAGAGTTTCTCTTTAGACTGCTGTCCATGATTCAGACTCAGATAAGTGATAGAAAATGGGTGTGGTGGAGTTTTCAAGGTTCCAGTGCAAGTATTACTATGTGATTACAGGTACATGATACACAATACAAGAAATCTTTCAAAACACATGCAAAGGTACTCGTAATGTATAACTTTTAATAATTTATCATTTTTTAAAATTTTGTTAAATTTTTGTTAAATTCATTTCAAACTGAAATGAATTTGTATATAATTAATATGCATGATGATAATTATAGTGATGATGACTATTTTTTATTATTATTTTATCTGCTGATACAAAATAATTTTCCAAATATGGGATAAATAGAGTATTTCTCATGTTATTTTATTTAGATAATATTGAAAAAAGATTAGTACTAAATATGTCAGGTGATGTGGCTGGAAATTTTAAAAAACTGTCAAACATTTGTTTAAAACAAAAAAAATATACTGTTATTAACTTAAAAACAGAATTCACATTTTCAAACCCACTGGACATAACATCCAACCACTAAAACTAATGTTTTGGTTCAGAAATATAAAGTAAATAACTGTAATTTGGCATTTTAATCCCAAAATAATCAAAGATGTGCTTTACTAGTTCAACAGCTTTATGGTAAAGCAATACATTTGAAAATTCATGGATAACAACAATAGTTATATTTTAACATTAAAAATATGATTTCCATTAAATAGCTTACGCACGATGGATGGACCATTATCTATCTACCTCGCTTTCTCTCTCTCTTTGAATTGTTTGAATTGCTTTGTGTATTTGTCCTTTTTCACCCTAAGATTCATTAAAGTGTCATCTAATCCAGTGTCATGTTACGTTAAACACCTGTCACAGGATAAGTGCAATTTAGTTGTGATGGCAGGCCCTGAACTCATCTGTGCTGGTTGGAACTGAGACTGAAATCGGGATCATTACTGATTCCCAACAACATCTCGCTGTCCTCACCCTCTGATAAGGAGTGATAATCTTTGTTTTTGGCTCTGCCACTGTTTTCTGCCCCACGCCCGCACTGGGCTTTGTCAAATTAAGGTTGACAACTATAATTATGCCAAGCAGCTCCTAGCAGCTAATAGTTTGTGTCTATATCAAGCATTCAACCCTTTTAATAAAAAACACAATTACACTGAATTTGCAGGAGTTTGTGATTCTTTAAAATTTCTGCTGGCAACTTGAATAAAAAAATAATACAACCTGAAACATGTAGGCCATAGTCAAGCTGTATTTCAGTATTTATATAAACTAAACTTTTATTCCTAACACTTTTTCATTCATTCTTTATCTGTGCACAGCAACTATCGTTTCATCTTCTTCCACCCCGTGTGTTTTGTGCCGAGTCATTAAATTAGACCGTTTAACCTTTAAGCATGCCGTGCTCTCTCTCCATGCTAGTGATATAGTAGAGGTTGAGGTGGTGTATGTGTTATGGTTGCCCCCTAATGAGAGATCAAAGCCTTGAGGTCCTGACCCTGAGAGGAAGCCCTGGGAGCGGAGCTTTAAATCTCTGTGCTTCCCCTGCTCCCACTCCTTTGTCCCTGATATACAAATATATGCAGACCTACACATAACAAATGTGAGAAATTATCAGGATGTGTCGTGTTAGGGGGCAAAAGGTCTGGGGTGTATGCATTCTTAGTAAGTTTTCTAGTTTAGCTCACTTGACTATGGACAGAATTCAAAAGGGGCGATTCTGAACAATGTGGTTAAAACACACTCAAATGTATTTAATTAAAAAAAGTGTCACTAAGGCTGAACAGTTTCACAGTTGTGCTCTTAGATACAGCCACAGCATGAAAGAGAAAGGGAAGAACTTCAAATTCTTAATTTCCTTCCTAACTGTGACAACTGATGAACAATTTTATTCAGCTGAGTCTGGATGTGTTCTGTGGCAGTGTGGCAAAGAGACATCAAGCCTTCACATATTACAATATCCTCCCTACAGGATGGGGATCGATGAGAGCACCAGCACTTAGAGAGCAGACATAGACAGTATATTGTGAAGGGACTGTCAGGATGCTGACAACACCATGGGTAAACACACATAGAACTATTCATGGTGCATGCATACCTCATCACACGCCCAGTTGTGTATATGAGAATGCATCACTACTCACGCCCGTTGATGTATGCACTCGCACACACCTTTGACATGTACACACATCAACTGGTTGCAGGCCCTTGGCTTGGGGAGGTGTAATATTTCAGTAATGTGATGGAGTTTGATCCAGGGTGTCCAGTGTCCCATAGAGCTGCTGTTTTATTAGCACAAAGAGCACTCAGGGGCTCTCCAGTTCTCTCTCTCCCTCATGCATGCACGCACACACACACACATGCACACACTCAGTTTTATACGCACACGTCTGTACAGTCCAATAACCACATGGGCTCTATAGACTACACACGCATAGAGTGTTCAGCTGCAAAATACAAGCAGCAGCTTTCAAGAAGAGGGCCGATGCCTTAGGTATCCATGAAAGCCACATCCTGCCTGAATCATGTCCCTGATTTAATACATCATCAAACTTCCTTCTTTTAAACAAACACTTGAAGCGACTGGAAGACCTTGAGGTACTGGGTCACTACAAATCCCATCAAGACTTGGAAGGGTATGCAGCATGCTAACACAGTATTCCTAGGAAATACATTTAGATTGGAAAGCAAAGTTGTTTAATATTGGCATTAGTTGTCATCACTACACGTTATCTGGTGTCTTCTTAGTAAAGCTGTTAAACCTGTAATGTGACTTCAACATCAGAGCAACGTTTTGACATTAGCGGGCCTACTCATTTAAATGGCTGTATGTGTAAAAGAGGACTTCCACATACGACACTGGTTTTTTGTGTGTTTTTCTGAATGAAGAGCACACAGACGTTATGACGTGACGGGGCTGTATGGCGGGTTAATGGCGTATAGAACACATGGCTGTCACAACAGACAAAGAGATTATGATGCTAAGGTACAAGAAAAGCATAAGACCAGCTACGAGTTAGACCACGGGACTCCTTACAAACCAAAGCAGGGATCCTTTGCATATTGGCAGCATATTAACTAATCAATCACTGTATGAGCTAGATGCGTCATCAAATTTCATAAAACTGACTAAAACCACACAATGGTGGAAATTCTTCTTTGGAATTATTTTCCATTCTTAATTTAGAGGCCGTGATCAGACCGGCTAACGTCTGGCAATGTCAAAGACTCAAAAGGATGTTGTGATGTGATGCCAACTTATCACAGCTTAATTTTTCTATTTGAGTAAATAGGTTTCAGTTATTGAGAAGAGACCCCTAACTTTAACCTTATTTAGTTGTTTGTCACCACGTTTCATGGAGCTCTTGAACAACTTGAACTTGTTATTGTGTCTCGGGTGTTTGTGTCTAAAAGAAGTATGCCAGCTTGCTAATATACATGATCAAAACCTGAAGGATCCTAGTAATCTTAAATTTAAAAAAAAGACTTCACTTGCCTTAACCAGCTGTGAAAAGAGCAGAATATCCTGAGGAATACTAAAGTTTTCTGTCCTGTGAAAGTTTATTTTGTTATTTCAGAAGGTCTTCCATTCTAACTCCTGGGAGAAATATATTATACTCATCATTTCAAATATTCTTGGGCTAATTGCTTCTGATTGTCAAACGGCATTGATTATGTGAAGACTGGCCATGCAGGCTAAAAGCATTGATATTGGATCTACTTCTGCGTCTGGAGGGGGTTAGTTAAGTCTGTACCAATCCCGTGGCTATACCCAGAAATAAAGTGAATGTGAAATTTGAACAACTTCACCTCGCAATATATATATTTTTTTTCCTTTTTTCCAATATCGATACGAGCTCGCCATCCTCTTTTATAGCAATCACTATCAGGGGAGCATCACTAGCTGCGTTATTGACAGGGAAAGGATGGTCCGGATAATGCATAGACTGTGACTGCAGAGTGGATCGTATTAACACATCTTATTGATGTGGCTTTTAACTGATATCATATTCATACACAACATGATGTGTGGAAATGGTCCATATGAACTGGTGATGTAGCTCAGAGTTTCATCTTGTGATCACATAATAGACTAATGACATTATGAAATCATCGTATTATGTGAATCATCCTCATAAGACTTGCATTTGCTTTTCAGCGACACCCATGTGAAAGAGGATGTCTAACTGGAAGTTGCCCTTTCCTGGGAAGCAAAACAAATGATTTCTCATTTTACCTACACTTTTTAAAAAAATACTCAACAGAGAAATGTCAGCATCTTAAAGCTCCCTATGTACAGCGCCCTTTATAAGAAAACAACAACAAATTAGCTCAGCGAAAACTGCTTCAAGTGCTGCAGATTTTCATCTTGTGATCACGTATGTAGTGAAATTAAAGCACTGCATGAGTCATCATAAGACTTGCATTTGCTTTACAGAAACGAGACTATTAACAGCCACGGTGTGCCC
Source organism: Etia nguti (assembly GCA_015106755.1). Classification (NCBI taxonomy): domain Eukaryota; kingdom Metazoa; phylum Chordata; class Actinopteri; order Cichliformes; family Cichlidae; genus Etia; species Etia nguti. Next base: position 33,220 of record VUQG01002014.1, on the reverse strand, counting down.
ATATAAGCAAGAAGCTGTATTCTTGTCATGGTAAAAAAAAGGCTTTCGAACAGCATTTAGATTACCCTTGAAGCCTCCCCTGAGAGCCCAGCTGATGAAATTAGTTTAGGTGGGTTATCAGCTGCTTATGGTAATCTGCTATATCCTTGATTTTGTGTTTCTCATCTCCATGTTCGGTGCTGCTGTAATGTTGATGATTATCTCCATCTGTGCTGCTGAAGCTTCTAACGGTTTGACCGTGCACTGTATTAAAACCAGTGATGTCGAATGCTATGTACACGCTAATAAACAAGTACTAAAGTACAATACCTTTTCTATTTTTGTCAAGCAGTATTAAAGAGAAAGCAAAAAACTTGTCAATCCATTTATTTGCTGGCTCTGGGTAAGGAGATAAATCTGGTTGACTACTAACTGGACGATTCAGTCCTTGACTCCTCCAGTCTCCATGTCAAAGTCTTCCTGGGCAAAATACTGAACCTGAAATTGCCACCAATGCATTCACATCAATGTGCAGGGTGTTAATAGGCATCAAATAAATTGCTGAGCAGGTTCTAGTGTGAAAAAAGCTCTACATAAGTATATCAGTCCATTTCTGACAAATAAAGTAGAGTTCTCATTAACTAACCATTTCTAATATTATTTCTGTTCCGCAAATCATCTTTTTTCCTAAAGGCACCTGAGCAACAACTCTCTCAGATATGAAAACGAAGAACAGCAACTGGCGTAGCACACAGCCCTCCATGTGCTTGCGCAGGTTTTCTCCAGGAGCTCGAGTTTCTCTCACAAATGAAAGGCATGCTAGGTCAGTGCTGCGTATCTGGGCCCAGGATACTCTTGCAAAAGAGGTTATTAATCACTAGATTTTAACCTGTGAATTAAATAAATGTTAAACATAAATAATAAACGTTAGGAGTGATGCGGATCTATGACCAAATTAAAAAACTCAGTTGACTTTCATATACATATACACATTAGAGGCATGTATTGAACTTCAGAACTGTAAGAGAAAGGCAAGCTCTGGTACAAAGCAGCCGACTGCCCGAGTGATTTTATCCAATTGCAATTTTCAGCAAATACCAGTATTAGCTTGTACGTCTCACTGATGCCTGGGCCTTTATGACGTTTTACAGTGGACTCTGAGTGTTTGACAATCGGTACCATCCTGCTATACTCTGCTAGATGTTGAGAAACCCCAGTGATGACATGAGCCACGAACTGGCAGCGATACCCTCTGACAGCAGACGCAGCACAATCCATAACCCCTACCCAGACACCCCGGCCCTGTGCTCCTGATGGATTAGCTCGTGTCTATAGGGTCACACAAGGATGGGCCAGCTCAAAGGAGAGGAGGGTGTTGTGAGGAGAGAGGGGTGTCTGCCCTATCTCACCTCTACTGGCCTTTGGCGTGGTCTGTGATAGGATTGGGCATATCTAAGCCAGAGGGAGGATAATGAATGAGGGTGTATTATTTGTGAGTGTGTGAGACGGTGCCAGGAACATGTGTTATGAATCTATCAGACTGGGCGCCCGGGCCGTCATCGGGTGGAGAGGGGTCCAATTCCAAATGCATTGGGCTGCTAGGATGACTGGCATGTATGACAGCTACCTGACCCTCCCCGCACACATTTCCCTCCACCCTGACAAACAAACACACGCACGCACACAAGCTTCCCCAGTGCTCGACACTTTAGACTGATTGGGCTAGCAACTGCAACAGCTGGCTGGGGATTAAGGCACCGCCAGATTCAGTGTGTATATATTTCCATGTGTGTAAGTGTACGTGTGTGTTGTTGTAAAGGGACTGGCTGGTCCCTCTGGCACCTGTCGCCTAAACCCAATCCCTGCCCTCCTAAGCCGGGTGGATGAGCAGAGCCCCGTCCTCCTGTGGGACCCTGCACTCCTGCCCCAATGTGCTGATAAGGTCAGCTGGGTAACAGGGCATGCTGGGGGTAAACAGGGGTGAGAATGAGGGCGGGAGTCAAATTAGGAGGGTTGTCACTCCAAACAGATGTGAGGATATATACCTCTTGTCCATAACACAACAACACGGTGAAAACAAGCTTAAACGAGCTAACGAGAGTTAAATTACAACAAACATGTAAATGATACACGAGTGACCTCAATGCCACCACTGCGAGCACCCACTAGGGAGAACATTATGGGGTCAAAACAGCTTATGCGGATCAGTGTGCTATTAATGGGACTTATAACACATGAGGGTGAAAGGGTCTGACAATTTTACGCCTTTATCTGAAAAACAGCGTGAACACATATAGTGAAATATTGGCAGAACAGCACACATGCTGACCCTTTGAAAGCTAATTCTGATGAGAGAAGACAGCACTGAGCTCTCAGCACCCTGCCTACAACTTGTCTGATGACTCTATTTCCACAGCCGGTCAACACATCTTCATCTGTTGCTGTTTGTTAAGAAAGTCCTTAATACTTACTAGATGATAACACAATAGTTTTCCAGGAATTTGACATTGAAAAAATGTAAATACTTCATACACACTTCAAGATCAACACACTTGCTTGGTACTTGTTCGCCGATGCCGATGAGCGCATTGTGTTTGCAGCCTTACAGCTCGTACACAGTCAAGAAGCAAAAGCGTGAAAAGCATGTGAACGACAGATTGCTGGTTTGTTTCAGATAAAGCCAGCACAGACCAAAAAGCAAAGTCAGCTTTAGCGAGCCCCAGAAGTGTTTGGTTACAAATAAACAACAAAGAAAGTAGACACAAGTGTGACAAAAACCTGCGTCTTCCGGCTCACAAACTTTTCAGTTTTATTCACATAGCACCAAATCACAGCAACAGTAACCACAGGGAATATTGTACTGTACGGTTAAGAACCTACAGTATTAGAGAAAAACCGCAATAACCAGAGCACTGGCAACAGTGGGAACAATGGGAAGAAACTTCTGACAGACCCAGGCTCAGTTAGGAGGAGTCGGCTGGGGAATTTGAACTGGCGAATTCATAGCATCTCTAGAAATCTTTGCTGCAGAGTAGAGAGAAACAAGCAGACAAACAAAAAAATCATATTTCATTATTGTTGATCTACCCTGTTAAAAACACGTGGTTTAAAATATTAATTTTAAGTAATAATTACTTTTGAGATGCAGTTGAATTAAAGAGAGAGGAGAAAACAACATTTTTACAGTCAAAACTTTCAAATCATAATTAATGCAATCATTTTGCCTTAAAAATACCAGCTGTGACATCACTGGATAGGCTATATTTTAAAGTCAGACATGAATTTTTCTGTTGTACATTATATGAGTCCTAAATCTACTCTACAAGTACAGCTCTATTATTTAGACTTAATTACGTGTTGTATTGTAACCACAGTCATAGAACTCTTTTGAACTGTGTTAGAAGTCATGTGCAAGCCGTTGCCTTACAGTGCAACACAAGGACATGTTTATTACATGATCGTAGTTTTAAGATTTAAAAGTTTTCTAATATCAGAGCTCGCCTCGCTTCTTCACATACTGTTGGTGGTTAGCGGAGTAGTATATAAAGCCTGCCATGACATGTTTATTACAGGCTTTGTGTCTGTATGGCATGGCAGTGATGTGTAGAGCCCATTAAGTGAATGACAAAAGTCATACGCTTTCAGTTTCATCAATTTTATGACAAGATTATGAGCATGTAATGCCAAAATTCAGCACACTCTTTCTTTCTCTTTCTATTTATCTGAAAACCGCCCTCACTTTGAGATATGAAAATAAGCATTTTTATGATTTCTGATCCGTTACTTATGATGTAATCACTGCCATCAAGCTGCAAACGAGCAAGTAAAGAAATCACCGAGTAATGGCTGTCACAAAGTTGTAATGTCATTTCTGAAAATGTGCTACAGAGTAGATACTCAACTTTTAGAAAACACAGCGAGGGAAAGTACATTCACTTCCTGTAATATTGCCACATCTTTCTGACAGGGTAAGTTAAATTCATTAATATAATTTAAGTTAATTAATTAAAGATTTAGATTTTAGATATTAGACTAAAAGTTTATAAAATAAAAACATACTTCAAAATTCACCACTAAAACCGATGAATCGAATAATTGTATGGATCTGATGTACAATACCGTGTAAGACTTGCAGATATGTCTTAGTATGCATTGTTTTAGGATTATTGCAGATTACAAAACAACACTGCGTGAAATCTATTTTTAAACCAGGTGCTGCTGGAGCGTTTGTGCCCTGCATGTGCAGCCCAGCGATTTTTAGTCATGCCTTCTTGTTCTGTTTGACTATTGGCTGGTTTAATCAACTGTGCATGAATAGGTGTGTGTGCCTGTTTGTGTGTGAGAAGTTGGGTCTTTTCTGGCCCTCAGCAGATTGGTGTGATAGAAAGCAGATCCAGGCTCTGCTTCTTTTCACCCGGCGCTCACAATCACCTCAAACCAGAAACACACACACGCACACACGTGCGCGCGCACACACACACTTGCAGGTAAGCAAGATTAAACAAAGCAACACAAACACATGGAGTCAAAGTACTGCGCCGTGGACACACGGCTACTACTTTGTTGAGCACATAGTGACAGGCCCCAGTCTTACTGACACACGTACACACACTAGTGTCTCCAGCCCTGTCAGGCTCTTTGACCGTGGTGAGATTGCATTACACCTCAGAGGAGGAAACTTTTAACACAACGTCTGGCTGTGGCGTCCAGAGGAACAGTCATTAAGTGAAAAAGGATAACTGAGGAAAGATAAAACATTCCCACATCTGACACACTCACACGCACGCACACACGCGCACTCAAACTTAGGGAGTTTTATAAGATCGGCAGAAGTGCTAGGTGAAGCTGTAAAAGAAAAAACAGGGGCTTTTTCAAAGGAGGGTTTGCTCTGAACGCACTGGTACAATAATATCACAGCATGGCTATAAATGTCACAAGTTCAATTTTCAGAGTGACTGTAATATTAGCCGCAGTGATTCGCAGACAGGGAGGGGAATCTCTGCCAAATGTCAGAGTGAGGCCATGAATCAACAATTAGACTCGGGTAGAATGTTCCTGCTACAGGTGAGGATGCATTTGTTTTTTAAACCTCTCTGTTACCTTAATTAATTATGACCTCACATTTTTGCTCACGTGCATAAAGATTTCCTTAAAAAAAAAAAAACTAACTTACTACAACCCCTTCTTTTTAGCCTTGAAGGTTAGCAATAAATGAACGCAGAGCATTGCACTAAAGGGCTTTGAAAAGCTTAGCTAATAATTTTTCTTTGGTAAGATGAAAGGATGTTTTTCTACCCAGTGACTCGGGGCACCGCCCAATAAACATCGGTAGACGTAATGGTTTCACCAGCAAGAGCAGCCAGAGAGAATGTGATGAATTTTCCTTATCGGGACTTCAAAGTCCAACATTTTCCATCATTTGAGGAAGAGTGTGAGAGAAAAGCAGAAAGGCTTTCTGGCAAAGTGTTACTGCGATGCCTCCACTTGATATGAACACACACGTCTGACTCATTCTGCTGGCCCTGAGAGTTCACCACTTGAAGGAAATGATTTACTCGTCCAAATCCTCCCTCTTGTTTGATCCCAGGGAGCTGGAGCAGAGGTGGGGGAGACGCTAGTTTACCAAAGTGTGTTTTTGCCATCCTTTCCCTCCCTCTCCTTCTTTTCTAGCTCCTCTGCTTAGGTCGGCCATTTTGTAATTTACTGCAGTCATAAGGCCCATCGTCGGCTACGAACGGCGCGGGATTATGTGAAACGCTGTCTGGCGGCATATTTCACGAAGAAGATCAAACAGAGAGCTAAGTGATTTCTTTTTTTAAGGGCAATAAGTTATAGAGTTCCTTCTCGCAGCCTCGAAGGGGATGACTTTGCAAGATCTTCAACTGAAGTATTCATTGCACTTCACAGAATTTAGAAGAAAAAAAGGCTCAGTAGCTCTGGATGTTATTCACAAACTAGAGCCAAATTCTTTGCATGCAAAGTGCACAAAACATACCAGACTTAATACTTCTCAGAAAAAAAAGCAGACATTTCCACCTCATCTGTCAAAAAGGCAATCTCGCCTCCAATCGGGAGATCTGTAGTTTGCTAAATCCACACAGAGGAGAGGTGGGCAGCAGTCCAGTTAGAAAAAGAGAGACCGACAGAAGATAGCTGCAGCAGTGATCGTTCATCATACCGAAAAAAAGGAGAAGGTCTCGATAAAAACAAAACTAAATTAGAAGATGGATACAGTTTGTGGCACAATGTTTGAATTGAAGCAAAGCTGTCAAAGGGGGGCGGGACAAAAGCAACACATCAGTGACAGACACAGATATTTTCACTAGTCATGAATTTAAGACTCCTGATGGTTGCACTTTGAGTCAATCCAGTACCGTAAACTAAACAAAAGTTAGCAAACATGTGGCGGAAAAAAAACCCTCTGTTTTAGACGGCAGTGGAAAGAAACCCAGAGACTGATTGACTGACACATTTTTAAACTGGATTGCAGTTTATCTAGGACTGCGCAATCTGTTATCGTGGGCAATATAGCATGAGCTACTGTGATTCCTAATTAAAGTGGTAGTGAAGACGGTGTTGATGTCAAGGTTTGCAAATATGTATTAGTTGTGTATATTTGGCATAAAGAGACAAAACCCAAGAAAAAACATATTACAAACGGCGTTAACTAAAATAAATAACTCTGAACAACCATAAAAGAACTCCATACTGTGGCTATCACAATATTCCAGTCTGGACCGATGGGGACAGATCTACTTTGACATCCACAAAAGTCCGAGTCCATCTGGCACGACACACGCGCACGCTCTCATGCACACACACCTGGGGGCAGCCAACATTGGTGCTCATGAAAAACAAATACAGATGGAAATGCGGGCCAACACACACAAAATCAAAGCGCCCGGTTGTGCACCTACACAAACAGCACCAAACATGTGTGATGAGAAACTCCAGTAGCAGTTTGGCTGTGCTGGTGTCAGCGCTGAGCAAACAGAGGCCGGTTGTTGACGCGCCAGATATATGGGTGTTATTCTTCCTCTGCGTACGTGTACGTGTGTGAGCGTGTGCGTGGATCGCTGCTGGGACTCCCCTTGGCTAAACCGAGCCTCCTACACCTTCTCTTCCTCAGAACCCCATCACTCTCTCTCTCTGTGGATGGATTGATGAGGAGCCCCACTTCCCTCATCCTCCCTGAGTTTCTCACGGAATAGAGGGAGAAGAGGAAGATTGAAGAAAGCTGAGCCTATTGGCCATCATTCATTCCTATTCACATTGGGAGTGTGAAAACCCCCCCGAAATACTGGCAGTGACAAATGGAGCAATAAAGCTATATGCGCCTAGAAGAACACGCAACGCTGCTCATGTTGTGGGAATGTGCACAAATGACATCACCAGCACAGGGATTTAAATAGTGTACCTGCCGACTTACATCCATGATTTGCACACTCAGTTTGAACAAAGCTGCCAGTAGAAACCGTCTACTTTCACCACGTTTTTTGTTGTTGTTTGTTTTAAATACACTTTAGTAAATATCACTAACAGCAGGGGTGTAGCCATCATTGAGGACACTGAGGACATGGGGGAGGCGGGCCTTCCCAGTGTTCCAGTGTTTGAAACTCTGATTACTTTAAGGTGAATAACTTAACAGCGTTTTATCAATTTCATAGTAAAAGTAAAAAACAAAACATTAAGAAACTGACAGAACTTAATATAATATATATGTACAAAATAAAGCTAAGAAACAAAATAATATATATTGTCTTCTTCTTTTTCTCTGTAATGCGCTCAGCTGCTGAGTGTTTACATTGTGTTAATGATGTAAAAACAAACAAACAAACAAACAAACAAACAGAATTTTTAACAACATGTTTTCCAAACACTGCTATAAACAAATGACACCTAACAGAACCTTATCCATATGCTGCTCATTGCCTCAGCACTGAAGAGATAAAGAAATGTGGACCCCGGTCTGTGTGTTCTTTGCAACTTTGAGAAGCTAATACAGGGAATTTCTTTCTGAAATGTGACGTGTCAGGTAATAACACAGCAAGAGGTCGTCTAAAACATAAACTGCTGCGTTACGGAGAGAAAGGCTTTAAGCATTATTTGATAATAGTCGCATTGGCGTGATGGCTTTATTGTCTGACACTTTTATTTACACTGGGGCAGCAAGGGGTCACCATTAAAAGCACAATTAAAGGGCAACCTCATGACCTCTCCGTTTCAAAGGGATTTCACAGAGACCTCGCTGTCAATTTCATTTGGTAATCTCATAAAATGAAAGAACACTGACCTGTTAGAATCCATCGCACATTATCAGCAGGACAACATGGAAAAGAGAAAAGACAACAGTTAGGAGGCAAAATAATGTAGACATACACTCATATGTACACGAGCACAAGTTATTTCACAGATCACAGGCTAATTAGTTCTTCACTCCAGGTGGTGACAGTCCTGCTCTGTGGGGAGCCGCAGCAGCCAGTGTGTGTGTTTGTGTCAAGTGTCAAAGAACTTCTTAGCACCTCATCACCTTTGACCTCCTGGGGGTTGTTACACGATGAACAACATTAACACTAGATTGCGAGTACACACACAGAGACACACCCAAACACAAGGGTAAAGTATCCCCAGCCTTTAATAGTAGTCTATTGATTTTACAAGTCGTTGTCATCGCTCGTGGCAACTTTACGAGTTGTTGGAGTTTTTTGTTGGTAGTTGTGACTTGAAGTCAGCTGTTACTCATTGAATTTAACCATTAATGAATATGACCCCTCTGTAATGGACTGGCAACTTGTCCGGGATACCTCTTGCCTAATGTCAGCTGGGCTAGGCTCCAGCAGCCCTGTGGCTAAGTTAGGATGATAGACAGAAGCACAGATGACCAAAATCAGGTTACAATAGAGATGTTGCTTAAATAATATGGCCAATGGTTACAGTGTACGAAAGGAATTTCCAGAAAACAAAGAAATTTGAAGCGAGTCACAAAGCACTGGATTCTATGATGTATTGACGTATTGACAAAAATTGGAATTTATTTTTTTAGAGTGGCCAGGTAATTTAAGTGATAACTGCATCTAGTCTACAGTAGCCATATTCAGTGTTCCTAAATAATTCTCCTTCCCAGAGTAATGAGATAAATAATAACACAAAGAAGATTCTGAGGCTATTTGTTAAAAAATAAATTATTTTTATTTTGGTAAATTTATAACTTTTATCTGACACAAAAATTCAGAGGAATCTATTGAATCTTTACACCCTTTTAATTTAAACATTTCCTAGTATTCCTTATGTCACCTTATGTTAAATTAGATTTCATTCAAAATGACATATTATTACTGGATGTCATCATATACCCTCTAATTTCTAATTCCCAGATGTTGGAGTATCTGGATTTTTCTTGTCACTGCAGTGAGTTTCTCGTCTCAGACTGACACATCACAAACTGTTGTCACTCTCGTGGAAATAAGGTGGGCCTTTTCCAGCTTCTTCTTTGGACACAGTTGTCTTAGTTTCTTTAGTCCGACTTTTCTTAGTTTCTTGCAAATTCATTTCCACTCCCACCGGGAGGGAAAAGAAAAATGGTGGTGTGGCATCCAGATTTTCTTGTTTTTACGCAGGGGAAGAAGACTTACACGCACATATTAGTAAACGAGGGCCATTGCATTTGTTAAGAAAGTCTTACTGAACTAAATAAATTGGTAATATCTGAACTCCAAAGTCAGCCACAACAACAAAGGAGCACGGGTCCATCATGCTGATGGTAGGAAAAAGCAAGAACAGTTTGATTAAATTTGGTATTACTACTACAATAATACTTTTTGGGTCCGTTCCACAGGTGTCAATCGTGTTAGCTTGTAAAAGTATGACCTGAGCATTAGCATTAACCGCCCCCCCCACAATAATTAGGGGTCCCAACTGTGCCAGTGTGCCGAGAAGGAAATATGCTTTCCACTGGGTGAGAACTTCCCTCAGGAGCAGCGAGACCACCTAGCACTGAGAGCCTGGTGACAAGGGCTTTGATTATTATGCCTGCACTCCCTGCCAGGGCTAAATTTAAGTGTTCCCATAAAGTCCAGAAGAAATAAGACTTGGGAATGGCCTGGCCTGTGTTTGTGTGAGAGAGGGGAGAAGTCTAGCTAAGTGTGTGTGTGTGTGTGCGTGTTTGGGGTCTCTTCTGGTCAGCTTTGTCACACAGTCCAGGGGATAATAATAGGATGTGCTACAACTAACTGAGACTAAAGCCGGACTTCCCACGTCTCCCACTCTTTGGTGGCACTTGTGCTATTCTCTAAACACCCGTCGGACCCACCCCCGCTCATGCGACGAGCGTGCTCGACTTTCTTGCTCCATCTCTCCCGTCCGGCACCTCCCTCGAGCATAAAGAAAACTGTAAGAAAGAGCAGGACACTTCAAGCAACCCCACGTCTCCCAAGGAAATGTGGATCCCTTGTTTATCTTTGATTAAAAATAACTTTGGGAAGAGGCCGATCAATACTTTCCCTGCGAAAAGAGAAACGAGGGAAAAAAAGGAGGCTGTGGAGGAGGAGGAGGAGTGGCAAGCGGAAAGGAAGAGAAAAAAGCGTGAGAAATTTGACGACATTTCGAAAAGTGTGTCTGTGTCTGTGTGTGTGATGGGTCACGCACAGCCATTCCCATGGCCTCGTACAGTAGCCCTGACGTTGCTACTGACTGCTCTGATGTTTTAATACTGACAATATAGCTGCCTTACACACATAACAGGCCAGTACAAGCCTTGTAGGAGATGCTAGGAGCCTCGCATGCTATATAAAGGCCTTAAGAGGACGGGAGCACGGCTGGGTCATTCCTGCTTGTGCTTTCCTTGGCTGCTTTCAAAGGATCTGCTTATGGTTTCTGTCAGAGATGCACGTCCATTTTTCACCCCATTAACAACTATCATTACCAGCCCAACTGTAGGCTATAATTGGGCCAGCTATGGAAAAGAGTTGTCAAAACACAATTAAATTCCAAACTATGGTGAGAGAGAACAGAGAGAAAGTGCTGGATGGCCATAACATCATATTGCAAGCTTTCCTTGCCCAAAAATAGGAAAGAAAAACACGAAAACCATTATTTTACATCGGAAGGTTTTGAAGGGGATTATATAGACGGGTGATCTGAGCTGCCCGAACGATAGGGCTACTGAAAACATAACAAATAATCACTCTTGGTGTCAGAGATGAAGAATGGACACATTAAAAGCCCTGCCCGAAGATCAAAAGCCAAGATCTCGAGACAGACTTGATTTAGAAAAACTTCAAATACAGCCGTGACCGCTAAGTGGCTGCAAGACAAATTATTATAGCAGAATAAAGATGTCCATGATGAATAAACTACATACTCCTTGTGTCAGGAGGTAGCATGAGCTGCTTGTAAAAAGCTCCATCAGGGCTTTCATGGAGGCTCTGGGATTGGGAAAAAAAGAGTAGTGAACCCATACAGCTTCAATTTCTTAGGAGGAGCCGAGGTTTTGGCAATAACACTGTAGCGTGGTAGCAACCTATATAACCCTTAAGGGTCCTGTATAAAGTCTTGGGATAGCAACAGAACAAGAACACACAAGAATGAAAGCAAAACATAATAGAAAAAAATAGTAACACGCTACGTACCCTATCAGCTTTATTTTTAATGTGCAGTGGTCTGTGAGATAACACTGGATGACATGGATAACACTGTGGATGTGGATTTGTTTTTGAAAGACTGAGAAAACTAGTTATCTCCCTCAAAGTTAACCAAACAGCAATGAAGAGAAAAAAAAAGGAAAATCAGTCCTAAAATAACAAAACCAGATAAGACTTAAAGTCTGTCATCTAACACCAATTCTAGTTTCTTTTTTATACCAGTAGGTAGGTTGTTAGAATGCTCACTAACAGCAAAAGTAATTATTTTTCTGTGTAGTGCATTAAAGAAAGTCATTTTATCAATCAGTGCTCACTCACCACATCCAAACTCTGTCGTCTGAAAGTTAGGAATACTCTATGCTGCAATCAAGTTGTAGCAACAAGGTTAGATTTTAACCCAGGCTTAAGTCACGATGAGAAGTAAGCTCTTCTGTATGATTGTGACTTACACCAGGCAATAAAAGTGTGTCTAATAAGAACCGCATCAGTGAAAAAGTCTCAAACAAAAAGTGTTTTCACTGATGATTACTTTTGGCTTCCATGAGGAATATATCGCAGTTACTGGTTGTTCAGTACATGCAGTAATGTACAAGTATGTGTTTCTTTTGTTTCAAGGATTCAGTCCTTTAACTTGCCTCAGTGATCGCCATGTTTTCCAAAGTCAATGTCAGCAACTTGTTTCCTTTAATCACAGCGGGAATGAGGACATATAAATACATCATAGCCAATCACGCCAAGTCGTGAATGTCTGTGAATGTGGCTTCACTCCTAATCAAAACATAACATGTCCTGTGGCTGCATTCAGCCTGCTCTGTGGGCTACTGTCAGTGGACTTTCTCTGCCAAGTTTCTCCTTCTCTGACTATTAAAATCTCTACAGTATAAACATCTTAAAAAAGGTGCTTACTATTTTGTGACACTCAACAATTACTACTGACTCTCTTATCTCAAACTTAAATATAGCTGTGCTGCATGGGAACACGATATCAAGCACAACCTTACAGAGAGTGTTAACAACACAGTCATCTACAATAGAAAAGCATACTGCGAGGCCTGAGACAGCGTCTGTCTACCAAGGTATCTGGTGCTAGAACAGCGTCTATTAAACCATACAGTAGTGGTGTGTGTGTCGGCTGACATAAAGCAGAGAAGGCTGGGTAGTGGAGGGGAGTTGCAGGCCTCTCTGCCTCTGTAATCTGGCCTGATTTATAGAGACTAGCCCAGCTCTCCCCTTCCACCTCCGCACTGACACACTGGGCCTCCTCCATTGGAGACAGCCTGGCGTCCACGTACACACACACACACACGGAAAGTCATGTGCATAGAACCAGGCATGAGTGTCTCAGTTGCACAGTAGTGCATGCAACCAAACCACATGTGCCCATTGCTTAACCAAATGAATACCAGATACAGAAATGAAAGGCATCTAAATGTCTGCATGATGTCAGAATAGAAAAGTTCTACATGGAGAAATTATTTTAAAGCAATGTAAGAAACAATTTATGGAAAATTAGGGTTTTTTTTATATCATCAAAACAACAGAACCAAAAAAAAAAAACCTTGCAAGGAAAACAATTTCATTACAATCACTGGCATCCTGTCATAGCAAGCAAGGCAAGCAGTGCTCATTTAGTGTAATCTTGTCAAGCCGAGAGGCCAGCAGATTTTCTTTTTTTGGTGTTTTGCACATGCGCAAAAGACTCGTCTTTGACAGCAGACTGATGGGAAACTAGCGTGTTAGGCAAGCTGCCACTGGGTCTGCTTTCACTGCTCTGAGTCCAGCTACCATCTGCACTCTGTGTGGAAACACAGCTAGCATCAGCAAGTAGATGATCGCTCATTTATCATCGCAGCAAATGAGCTTTCGCTTAGTAACCACCTCGGCCAACGTAAGAAACTTGAATTACTTGTTTCGCACGTTAAAAGGAAAGCTTTGACAATGGAGACGGGAACACCTGCCACGTCTGGATTAGCATATGTGGGAAATCACTTGTTTGAATGAATGTACAAAGTTTAATCCACTGTTTTGCTAATATGACACCTTTATTTTTCGTTAATATTTAAATCCCCTTATAAATATTGGCAGATAGCCACAAGACTTTGAGTTCAGCTGTAATTCGTTTTAAAATCAAGTTGTATGCCGGTGTTTCTAAGATGATTAAACGTTGTTTTTTAGAGATATGTGGTCCTCATGGGACGACCGCATTAAAAACATGTGATTTTATACAAAATGATGCATTACTTTAGAATAAACACAACATGAAGTGTTTAAAATGATAACTGAGTAATAATAGTAAAAATCGGAACTATAGTTTATTGAAATACACCTCAGGTCTGATGAAAAATAATAATGATGTAAAAATATACTATTGGAAAATAAATGTATGCTTTCAAAAATCCACAGTACACCCATGTATCCATGGCCTGCCAAAGCTTACAGACAATCCAATACTATATTTAAAAAAGGAGATTGGTTGCTCTAACATCCTATTAGGTAAAAGAGAAAAATGCATGTAAATATATGTGTTTAGGCCCTTAAGGAAGATGCTTTTACAATACATTATTGTCAAGTACCCACTCTAGGTATTTGGTTTTGTAACTAGGCAGTCAGCCACCTGTGCCATTAACATTTGCAGTGCCTTTAAATGTACACTTGGTTCTGTAACAACCAAAAGCCAGAAGATCTACAGCAAAGAAAACACACTGAAGTCACACATTAAGAGATAATGGAAAGACACAACAAGCAGACTCCAACACCTTTATGCGTGTGTGTGTGTGTGTGCCTGTGCGTCTACATGTGTGTATAACATGAATCACACTGCAAGGACAGGTGTTTACAGTGAAGCTGGGTTATCTGTCTCCATTACACCACCACAGTTCAGCCTCCCAGGGCCATTATCTACTCAGAACTGCCTAAATACACACACTCAGAGACAGGAAGCCCCACCAACTAAAGGCAAGACCCTTTACCTGTATGCACGCCATGAGCATATAATGGACCTTTCAGGGGGTCTTTTGACTCAATCCGACACCCAAACAGAAAAGGCCACGTCCCTGTTATTTCACAAACTGTGTTTCTTTGATCTGCAGCGTAGTACATGCAGCGCACATTCATGTACAGTTGTTCATCGTGTATTTGAGCGTTTAAACCCCCTTAGTTCAAACTAACATTGTCTGTTGTTATAGTGGCTAAGGTTTTGATGAAAGCCAAAGTCTGACCCGATGTCATTTTTACATCCTCTTTCAGTGATCAGATGGTCTGATGAAGCACAGCGAGCTTGTTCCTTATCAGTCTGTGCAAACAATGTTCCCCTGGAATCCAGTTAATCCTGTGTGACACAAGCTCTGAGTAAGATCAGATAGTAAGCATGTGTGCCTATGCTACATTTGTAACTAAGTACACATGCATTTAGTTTGTTTACATATTGGTCCTGAAGTATTAGTCACAGTACCCATTCAGACACATGCCGGATTTCCTTCCTGCGCACAGCAAACCAAACCCATGCTTAAATACTTTAACACTTTCAGACATTCTAATTGTGATTGCCAAGTGACTCCAAGACTTAATTCTCCATAAAGTCGTACAGTCTCAATTATCTCCTCCAGCTGTTCCATACTCATCAGCACATAATGGCTTTTGACAGCCCAGAAAGCAAGGGTGTGAACTTACTGCTTTCAATCACAGCCCTCAGTCTACAACTCCACAGTCCTGACACCAAAGCCTGACATTTTTGGCAGTGTTTTTACAAGGATGACAAACTCACATGATCATTAAGGATGGGGAAGATTTTTACATGTGGAACCTGTCAGCAGAACGAATAGCTCTCCCACGCAAAGGTCTGCCACTTTTCCAACGAGAAACTACTTTTACACATACTCCTGTATGACCTACTGGAATGTGCTGAATTGTGTCTTACTCACAACTGAGTTTAGGAAATATAAACACATTTTAAAGAAAGACGATCAATGGGTTCCTGCTAATTTGGCCATTTAAGAAACATGCTGTTTTCTCTTGGCTAAACAGGCACGTTAAGTTTAACCGTGAGTGCAGAAAATGTGCTTTTCTCCTTCTGTGACAACATTTAATCAGGGGAGAAAGATGAGAGGAGAAGAGAACACTTCAGGCTATTGTTGTTCCTTTTTTGGTGTTCCATTTTTCACATCTCCAGCAGTAAAATAACTCCATGTGTGCGACTGAGAAATCCAGTCAGCAAAGACCGCAGAAGACATAATTTCTTCTGGTATGTTCTCCTGATTGTTCAAGGCACTGTCGTACTAGTTTGGACTGTAGTACTACAGCATAGCAGCTCATTAAAAAACTGTTGTTACATGAAAGGCATTTCTCAGAGTTTCTTTTATTATGTCATTCTTGCATATAGGATTCTGTTGTAAACATGTAACAATGTGCAAACCACAGTTTTTGGTTTCAATTCAATCTAATTCTATTTAGTTTCCCAAGTGTGTTTGCTAGTTTCAGTTTTGTTTTTATTAGTTTAACTGTTTTAGTCTTTACATATACTATATCATAAAATATCATTAAGAAAGTTTACAATATATATTACAACATATACACATTTTTTGAGGAAGTTGACTCAAAGTTATAAGTCTCAATAAATCAGGCAGGTTGTGCTGACAACGTTGACTGTACTGACATCAAATATAACTAAGGGCATTTCTTACATCTTTTACTTTATTAGTTTTTGTTACTTTGTTAGTTTTGTAAGTGCACAAAATAATTTCAGTTTGTTATCTCTTTTAAAAAAAATTTTATTTTTCTCTCAGTTAACTAAAATGTTCTTTTTTCACATCGGGTTTTTCACTTTAGGTAAATGGCACCTTGGTGCAAGCATTTTGGCACTAAAGATGAACTTATCGCTTCTTTGGTGCCTCTTCCTTAAGGGCCTACAATTTTGTGCAAAGTACTGGAGACTGTTTTAAAACTACCTGTTCAGTTAAGTCATACCTGGCTAACCACGGTAAAGGTTAGCATTGAATCCAGCTCTATAACTGCACAGACTAATTTCTTATCAGTGTCACTGAAAGAAGGCTCACAGGCTGTCACTGTACACTGACTTGAAACAGTTTCTCATTCACTATGTGACACACACACTGAAGCACTTTCAGCACATGTAGAGGAAGAGCCCGGGGTAGAACCACCGAGCCCGTGAGGAGTAGGCAACCTGCGCTACCACTAGAGCACATCACCATCACACTTTTTTTTTTTTAAGGAAACTTGCACACTAACTGTTTTAAGCATCTCTTTTTAAGAGGAAATCCTCTGATATAACAATGACCACAAATCGGTTATGTTCTAAAAATGAATACATTTGTTAAATTACAAATATATTACCATCTTATACCAATGAAAACCCCCCAAATATGCACATCAGCCTTACAAAAAGTCATATACTTTAAACGCCTGCCTGTGTGGTAACTGCGTAGGAGCGTAAACATTGTGGTAACCCCCAGGCCAGGTACTGTCTGGTCTGGTATATGAGGTGGTACCACCAGTCTCCCACTGCCTTTTAATTACGAGTGAAGGTGGGGGAGAGCCATTTTAATGAAAATGGTCCACATCATAAAAGCAGATTTGACAAGGTTCATCCACAGTTCAGACTCAAGGACAGTAAACACACAGATAATATGGGCCGTACCATTCACAAGTGCAAACACTCTAGATAAGATTAGATTGTCTGAGACTGTTGTGATCCCAGATGTGAAAAGTAGCACGAACCTCTGCTCTGTTTGTTATAGAAACACAACATTTCTCCTAAAAATACTGAAAGAGGTGGAGTTCAACACTTTTTAGGTGAATGGTAGAAAAAGTAGTGCTAGTATAAACACTGAACACTGTGAAGGACCACTGTGAAGCTGTGCATCATACTATGCACTGACCATTTACAAAAAGATTCATGCAGACAGTGTGTACAATCTGTGTGATCACCACTGGTTGTACATGGACATGTACATTCCCACCACGTGGACCATGTCATTACTACCGGCATGTGAAAATTGGCTTTGATCTGATCAAAGAAAAATCAGAATAGACCAATATGGATACAAAACATGATGCAGATATTTGATAGGACCTCTACAACCTGTAACAAGAAACACTGAAGCTGAAGACCCAGGGTAGAATAATATCTTACTGAACATATCAGCATGGTTGTTTGTGCTTTCATTTTGGATCTATTCATCGGCGAAATGAAGCGAACTATGAAAAAAAAAAGGTTTTCCAGAATTGTTGTTGCCACACACTGTGGACTGTGATTATGGCCTTGCCTACAGTGCACCAGTATTTCTCAAGAAGAGATGTGGGATGGAGAGTGACAGCCAGAGTTCAGCCACAACTAATTTTAACATCCATCTATCCCAGTCTGTCACTTCTATTGGCTCTCTGATGGAGGGAGGAGAGGAAGGGAACCTAATCGGTGGGAAGCTGCCCAGAAACCCGTGACCTGAAGCAGGATGAGAGCTACAGTGCATATGTGTGTGTGTGTCCAGAGGGGTCGGGGGAGAAGGCAGTATCCTGGCAGGACATTGGGGACTGAGTTCCCAGCAGCACTCGCAACTCTCCTGCTCAGGCTCCATAAGTCTCTCCCTGCTGGGTCAACGCTGCCTTCCTCCGGGGGATTCTCACTTTTTCCCAAGGCTATGCCCAGCTAGCTCTGACTCTCTTTCCTTGCCAAATGACCCAGAGTTCGGCCACTTGCTTCCCTTATCTGTCCTTTCCCAGGGCTGTGGTACTCTATCCATGTCTCCCGTCACTGTCTGTCACCCTCTTAGTCGTCTGATGTACAGTAGTCACATCATCTAAAGCATTAGCCTAATTATGGCCTGTCTTACTGGAATTAGCAACACTGCATAGTGATGCATGAGGGACAGTGTTCTATTAGATGACACAAATTAGCACAGACATGGATACACACACACTATAGTTTGTCAAAGCAAATGTGAGAGTAATGGGGTTTTTTTATGAATTATGATCCAAAAATCATCAGTGTGTCTTCATACTGCATTGAATAAAATGGGTTGAAATAAAAGGAGGAGCTGGTCTATTCGGTTATTCGTCTTAATATATTTGTTGACTAAGGTCCGTGTAGCCAAAACATTATATTCCAAATGAGCTAAAAACAACAAAGATTGATATGGTGAATATTTCGAGTGCTCATATCACAATATGAAAATCTGTGCGTGTGTTTTCCTAGTGTAGTGCGTGCTACTATAAGATTGGATATGCAGTTGTATCAAGTTGAAATTGTATATATGGCACAAATGTATATTTAGAAACATAACACATTCAATATCCACAACTTATCACATGCGCTTTGAATTGTGGATGATATTGCGTGTGTAAAATCAGAAACTGCTGGTATAAAACTTGAGATGTTCACTAGTGCTGCTGCCTGATGTACCGCAGCTGTAACTGGCCACCAGTCCAAACAGCCCAGTTGGAGAGCACAACAAAGTCTGCAAAAAATGGCACAATAAATCACAAGTTTATCCACCAGTTCACTGCAGCCTCACGTCCCATTCCATTTGGGTGTTTGGTTTCTTACATCTTAATTATTTTGTTGTCTGGCTAGTAAAAGCACCTAAAAGATTGTGATTTAGCTAAATTATGACCCTTTATAACATTAGCCTGGCACTCTGACAATGAAGCTTCATAATTCCCATTGCATTTGAATGTAATGCCAAGTCCTAGACAGACATCAATATATGACAAGCTGGGAGCCCCAATATAGTCACAGCGTGTTTTCCTGTGATGCCATCAGAATTTGCCGAGTTGACCAAATTAAAACTGAAAGTATGCAATATTCTGGCAAATAGTAGAAGGCCACCCCTACACTGCATCAAGAAGAAGAGTTGTTGTTTAATTGGATTAATGTTATGGTACAAAAGACCTAAGGCCAGATTTACCAATGGTGTGCCAGCAGAAGACACTCTTTTAATCTTAAAAAGTTAGTACGGGGATTTACTAAAGAGGCGCGGTATCAATTTTGTGAAGAAAGGCACAGATAAAGGTGTTTTTATTGTAGTGCTTATTATGCTTATAACTGGATTTGCGGGAGATTTTCAATTCAGAATGCAAATTGTTGGGAGAGGGGTATTTAAAGGAATTACACTGGGTTTACTAGAGATTGCAACACACTGTAAATCGTTCTAAATTTAGTGCTGAGAAAAAGCAGGTCTTATGTTGTGATTGTGATGTTGCTGCCAGCAGCGTTCATTTATTTGGAATATGAGGAGACAACATTATCAGAATCATTATGTAATGAGTGCAGGTGGATAGCTCAAAGCTGTGAGCGTGGTGCACACAGGCTCTTAACATTCAAGCGGTTTGTAGCTACAGAAAACTAGAGAGAAGGCTCACAACATTTTCACGGTCCTCAGTAATACTGGTAAAACAGAGGAGAACTTAAATGATTGAAGAAGTGGAAAATCCCAATATGAGACACACACTAGGATGGATCTCATATTGGGAAACCAATGTGAGCTAATGGGTTTACAGTTTTACTTTACTCACGTCCAAATCGCAAATGCTTGCAAATATTGAAATTTAATGGCTACATCTTTGTTTATGAATTGGAGCATTGTATGTAGATCGCCTACAGAACTTCTAGTTGACCTGTATTTCCAGGGCATACTTGTGCAGAAACTCACTCTGACTGTCATTACAAAATGTACATCACTCAAACCAAAGCCAACCCTCGCATACAAGTGGACATGGAGATTATAACACCCGTTTTAGAGTTGTATTTTCCAAATGTATAAACAGAGAAGTCGTAGAGAAGGCATTTATTTTTCCCATCTGTGTTGGTTAAACCTTAAACTAACGTTAGCTCCACGGTCTTTAGCTGATGCTGTTCCCAAAAAACCTTTTAATAATGACACACTCATTTAGAAAGGCAGACACCTAAACCACTGGTGATGCCAGCTTGGTAATATTTTTTGGACCAAATACACAGCAGCATGGGACATGCAGTTGAGAGGTTTTTGGGCTTTCTACAGTGGCACAGTGCTAAGATGGTTAAGTTCCCATACTAGCTCCTGTTTACCCTGAGCTATTTCTGCACACTCACGCATACACACTGTTTGCCCTATCGTACCCCCTCCTTCTAATTTCTCATCCCTCCCCACCCATCTACTTCCCCTCCTCCTCTTTCATCCCCCTTTCCTTCCCCCTCTAGAGTCCGGGAGGGTTATGTGAACGGCCAGGGAAGAGGGCTGAGAAAAAGACAAGAGGAGTGTGAAAGAGGAGAGATATGTTGCGGGGTCATCACTGAGTCATCATATTCCCTGGTAAGACTGGCTGCATGGTGCATGTGCGTCTGAGTTAATCTGCTTTCCTGAAAATGTGTGTGTGTCTGAGTGGGATGCGAACTTTGCACATTCCAGTGAACAAGTGTATCTAAGTGTGTATTCTGGGGCGGGGTGGGGTGTGTGTGAGCATGTTTGTGTGTTCCTGTGTGTCTTTGGAAGTGTTAATTGTACATTCTGTGTACCAGCGACATAACAAATAACTCAAGGCAAAACAAGAAGCTAAAGCTTCTGCTTATCCAATTCAGGTTTGAAAAACAGGCCCCTGCTTTTTCTCGGTCCATCGCACACATCAATCACTAAAACGTAAGTGTGGGAAAATGTAAGGTGGCAAGAACCTATAAAATGTCACTTAAGCTCATTGAGATTGTTGGTATGATCCCAGGAAACAGTGTTGATGACCTGCCAGCTATGAACAGGTTCTTAGTGAATATGCAGGAAGAAGCCTGATCAACAGCAGCAACAGCTTACTGAATCTGCTGCCATCATCTTCATGTCAGATGCCACAGAACACCTTTACAGGCCTTTGCAGGACCGAGAACACACATCTGGGCAGATGTTTGATGAGTAATCAGTGTAACAAGAAATACAGGCCTCTATCTCCATACAGACCATAACACAGCAGTAAATACACGTTAAAAAAAACCAAAGAGCGCACAGTATGTGCTCCTATACGACACTGAAGTCTTGATAATTTGCGGAAAAAGTGTATTACCTCAAACAAAGTCCTCCTTTTAAAGGGAACAGTCCTTCTACCAAACAAATGACCTTATCATATAATGTAAACAAACTCAGAACCACCAGGGATTCAAGGCTTCATTCACTACTACATTAAACGCAAATTACTTTTAGATTAACTTAATTTTAAGCGATAAACTTGACTTTAATGGAGTGGCCCTGCTGTTAAAAACGTCCCCTCTTTTACAGCCTTCCTAAGACACTCTGCTTGCTATCGTTCCAATCGCATCGCTGTCCTCTTTTTCTCTCTTCCCGAGCCCCCTTTTCCTTTCATCTCTTCGCCTTCTACTCCTCTCAACAAGCCCGAATATCTGTGTGGCCTGGCTTTGCCTCTCAACAGTAACTCAACCCATAAACAAGCTGCCTTACATGCTGTAATCACAAACCCCAAGCTGCCAGACATTAAAAGGGCCATGTTTCATCCTGATACAAAAAACAGAGAAAGACGAGCAGAAAGAAGAGAGAAAGCTCCAACGTTTGAGCCTCCTCCTCTTAACAGATGCAGTGCCTAATATCAGTTTGCTAAAGTGCAACTGGGAGGAGAGATAGATAGCGATGGAAGAAGAGCATATCTGTGAGGAGTTCCACATTGCCCTGTGCTGATCAAAGTGCTTTGCAGCCTTTGTGGCTAATTGTGGGGATTATCTGTAAGTGCTTGGAAAAGACCGGCCTTGTTTTATGAGGCCGGTGTCTCTCTCTCTCTCACACACGCACAGTGTCTCTGAAAACGCTACTGCATTCGGGACAGCGCACAAATAAGTGGTTGGACAATGATAGAAAAAAGGAGTGTGGAGCAGAATGAAGAGTGAAATAGTGGTTTAAAAATGGGAAACGATCCAGGAGACATGAAAAAATCAGACACACACACACACACAGAGGCAGACATATCCTGTCGTGTTGATCTAGTTTCAAGGACAGTGGTGGGACTAGAAGGTTTGGAGTGCCAAACGACTTGTCAATGTCAGTTGTAAAGCTGCCTCCCCTAAAGCCACTTCCCCATGCTCTCTCTCTCACACACACACACACACACACACACACACGCTCAAAACTGTGGTCAGCTGAGCGGATCCTAAGTGAGGTCAGGAGTAGTTTGGAAACACACGCACACAGCTCACAAAGAGACTTTCTTTCTAGGGTTTATGAGTCTTCTCTATAGTTTTCTCTGACCACAAACACACATGCTAACACACACACACACACACACACACATATATTCACACATGGGCAGATGCACACATACAAAGAAAAAAAACCCTCACACAAATCTGATATAACGGATATGGTTTTGTGAGGGGGAGAAGTGTGTATGGTCAGCGTCAGGTCCAAGCAATTATCCAAGTGTCCAAACCTCTTTCAGGCAGTCATGGTGGAGCCAGACAGAGCTCACACACACACACACACACACACACACACACACAATAAGAGAGCCTACAATTTGAAGCTGTCACTGCATTACCATTTGGTTCTGTATCATCTAAACAAACAGCTGAAGCTCTTTA